>BTHU01000003.1:32129820-32417320 GCA_036184795.1 Tokudaia tokunoshimensis
ATTAACTTAGGTAAATAAATTGAGTAGTAATTTCTCGTCTATGGTTTTGTGCATTCAGGTAACTCTTTTAAAAAATTAAAATATCAGTTAAAGACATAAAGTATAAGACATAAAAGTTAAAGACATAAAAAGTATAAGTTACTTTTTAAAGAAGAGTTAAAGTAATGGATCATTTAGACAGGAAAAAGGCTCCAAAAAATATGATGCATTGTTTCTTCATTTTCTCCTATAACATAAATTCGTTCAATCTGCATCATTTTTCGGCATCTAAACTCATGCAAATGATTGTTTTGTTTAGGTTATCATATTTATTATCAATAGGTCACAATACTTATATTGGAATATCAAATTTATTTAAATCTTATAATTTCTTGCTTCTTTAATTTATTTAGCAGTTAATTAATTTACTTAAAAAGAAAGAACTGGGAATTGAGCATACAAACAGATGCATTGCAGATATAACCTGCCAATAACTCTCTACGACTCTTAAGGATGGCAGAGATTCATAGATGTATTTAAAGTCATAGCAACTTAACTTATTCGACTGATCAATATACATAAGACAGACCACAGAGGTCTTCCATGTGGTAAAGTTGAAATTCTGATTTAAATCCATTAAAGTCTGGTTGCCTGAGAATTCTCCAGGAGTCAAGTAGCTAGATATCTGTTTGACAGGTAAGGAGACTGCTGCACATTTCCTTATGACCATACACTGGTTATTGGGCTGAACCCTGATATTAAACTGATGAAGTGTGGAAAGCCTTAGTGAAAATGTTCATTAAACTAAGATTGTAAGAGCTAGAGGTGGTGAATGATTCCAAGGAAGCATTGTCTTCCGGACACAATAGGGTTGATGCAAACATGATGATGAAGACTGTTGAAAACACATGCAGGACCTGTATAGGTTCAAGTCAGAGGAAATCCCAGAAGAGAGAAGATGAAGAGGATACACACACACACACACACACACACACACACACACACACACACACATCCCTAACCAAGAAGCTATTTGCAATTGCTTCCTGCTGGAGATGGAAAGCAACTTTTCTCCAATAGAGTGTCACTAGGTCTATCAACCACACTCCAGGGCTGGCCCCATGCCAGAGAGTAGCTAGCTAACACAAAACAGACTCCACGTATTTTTCTGTGCTTTCTCTCTTGTTTGTTTGTTTTTCTTTTGTCTTATTGGATTATTTGTTGTTACTGTTGTTTGGTTGTTTGGTGTTGGGTTTGTTGTTGCTGTTGCTGTTTAGAGGAAGAAAATAAAGTTGGGTGATTGGAGGTGGGGGGAAGCAGGGAAGGAACTGGGGAAGGGGAAAGACTACAATCAAATTACACTGTATGAACACTGCTTAAAATAAATGTCAACAAAGAAGTTCATTTAACTAAAATATTTAAATGTATTAACTAATTTCAATAATATAAATGTCAGTCCTACCATTGTTTATTTTGCAATAGAAATTTCAGTAAAAAACAATCATCTCAAATAATGTATCTACATATTAAAACCAGCCTTTCCTTGGCAGTCATGTTCATGGTGGCATTCCATTCCATATCCATAAGTTTGAATCAGTTCACTGAACACAGTAGGCATTTACAACTCAGGAAGGTGTCTTGCAACCAAATATTTCCTAAATATAAAAATATAAAAGTGTCAATCCTTTTGTTCTCTCTCCCCTCTCCCTCTCCCTCTCCCTCTCCCTCTCCCTCTCCCTCCCTCCCTCCCTCCCTCCCTCCCTCCCTCCCTCCCTCTCTCTCTCTCTCTCTCTCTCTCTCTCTCTCTCTCTCTCATCTAAATTGACATATTCTCCAAAATAAATCACTTCAAACCAACAGTAACTACTCACTTCAATCAATTGCAGACAGGACTGTAAATTAAATTCCTATTTAATTTACAGTCAAAATTCCAAAAGAGAAAAGCATTCATTTCATAAATTGCTGGGAGTTCACAAGACCAAGTAAAATCCAGGAGGGTTTCCAGAGCAAAACACATATTTTCCTTACTGTACAACTGCACTTGGGACAGCCTCATAGAAGGGTTTGAATTTGAATACTACCATGGAAAATGTACAACTTGGAAATTGCCTTTCAAATAACCTGCAGTGATACAGTCACCTTAAATTAAAGCCTATCTTTGTTTCTCCCCTAAGTCATACGCCTTCATGATTCTGACTTGAAGTGAACATATGTGAAATTATTTGAATTAGAAGTATGATCTAATACCCGAATACAAGATCTGATGCTACCAAGCACAGAGTGTTAATCCCTTTTGTGATATTCACTCCCTTAGTGGCCTAAGGCAAAAGTCTTTGTCTAGGTTTCAAAGAAATATAAAAGTACGTGGAAATGTGGAAATGGCATGCACCCTCCCAAGCTCTCTACCTCAATCAAAGCGAGAAACTTCCTTGACATTCAGTTCACGTTCGAAAGGAAACTTAGAAGTGGTTTCTGTAGGCAAATAAAATTCTGAAGCCTTCTTCTCACCTGAGTATATGTGAAACCCTCCCAAGCAGCTCCAGGCAAGTTGAGGAAAGATTCTCAAGGAGACACTGACCCCTGGAGGCAGAGAGGTCTGCCTTTTGGACAGATCTTGTCTATTATAATTTCAGAGAAACTAAGTAATAGACTGACACGAAGAAGGAATGAGATCTGTGGCCACTCCCATTGCACACCCATTCTTCCTGTCCCCTTTTCTCCCGTATCCTCTCCAATGATTGTAGAAGACATATCAAGGTCTCAGATGGTGGATCACAGATTTGTCAGAAACCATGCACCACAGTGGTTAAGCTAAGATTGCTTCTTTTGCCCCCGTCTTAGAGCAGAAGTGGGTGTTACTTAACACTAAGCAAAAGATAATGGAAAAAGATGAAAAGAAAAAAGAATTAATCATTTTACAAAGGTTGAATAAATTGCTTGAAGGCCCAAAATTAGCAGAAGACAAGAAAGTTAGTTAAAGGTCCCTCAGAAACATTTTGGATGAAATAAAAGTTTTGAAACATTCAGATGAAAGTCAAAAAAGAGCACTGTGTGACAAGTCTCAGTTACAGTTTTTTTTATGCCTCCCCCAAACCTTGATCTCTGTATTGTCAACTTTGGGTGACTTTATGCTTTTATTTATAAAGCTCTATAAACATCATTGACTCCATATAATAAAGATGGAGAAGAGGTTGCTTGCCCTGTAACCTAGTTAATTTTCTGTGTCTGAGATAAACACCATGAATCTAAATGCAACTCTGGGGAGAAAAGAGTTTATTCAGCTTGCAGGCTCATCATGGAGACAAGCCAGGCCTGATGCTCAAGGCAGGAACCAGAGGCAGTGTCACAGGTAGAGACAGTGGCAGACTGTCGCTTCCTGAACCACTCTTCATGGCTTGCTCAGCCTGTTTCTTTCCAATCCAGGATTTCTTGTCTAGGAGTGGTGTTGTCTATAGAGGGCAGGCCCTCCCACATCAATCATCAATCAAGAAAATGTCTCACAGCAATGGTCACAGGATAATCCAATGCAGACACATCCTTAACTGTTATTCTTCCTTTCCTGATATGTCTAGGTTTGTGTTCAGTTGACAAAACAAGCAAAATCTTACATCCTGTGTGACTAACCGTTTTAGGGGAATGGTAGTACTACTACATGAGCAGTCTTGAGCTTCCACGAGATTTCTTTCCTCCTACAATGGCACAAAATAGAATAATTTAAGACACTGAATAGTGCTAATGAACATTGTTCCTGGTAAAACATGGCTCAAGCATTTGATGGATTGCTTAAATTGTAATGGCAAAGAATGTTTCATGTGAGAGAGGCCTTGGTTTTAGTTCCAATCATTAACTTTTTGCAGATGTACTAGCAAAGGCCAGGCAGGCACATTTTTCTCCAATAATTCAGCATAAAAATATTAACTCTCACCACCAAAAAACAAAGAGCATAAATTGCTCTTATGCAAAATGAATCACATCATCTACTCAATATGCTGAATCATATTGTGCTTAAGGCTTTCTATATTACTTTGCTATATTAGTTTCCATATGGGTGCTTGTCCATTGAATATCTATGTTTAGTAGTACTATAACATCAAAATAAACAGCAAAAGAAAGACATATTCAAATTTACTAGAGACTTTATTAGAGCCTACTATGCTTTCTTTACACCTAAATTCTGCTCCTGTGGAAAACAATCTTTAAATTGGGAAACAGGACTGGAAAATTATGAAAGGTAACCTTAAGATTCTCATCCTACAAAATGTGCCTTATATCTCTAAGATCTTACTTCAAACCCTTAAGCTTATCTCAACTTTCCTATACCTTTAGTTTCTCTGCCCTATAATCTAAATTAGTCTCACCTACTTCATCTCATCTTTCTTTTAAAAACAAATTCTGATGACAAAAGTAATTACAACTAATAATTGATAAAATAATACGGTCATAAAATATTTTCAAAGCAAAGTTATTACAAAGAAAAACAATAATTTCACCACCAAAGATAACTGCTTTTAGCATTTTAGTTTATTATTTGGCTTAGCTGAGCATATAAACTTTATTTATTTCCATAATTTCTGTTGTCACATAACATAAGTCTGTTGTAAACTTCTTTTTTGTGTTGCTGCTGGGTTTCTAATCATGTCTTTTTTATTGCTTGAGTATCTCATACATGGATACAGTGTGGTTTGACTAAACCTTTTTGCTTTTTTTCCTATGCTTCCATTTTCCTTCCCAACTTTACTTGCTCTATTTAAAAAAATAATCTGATTTCACTTCGTGCCTCCTATATGTGCCCTTGAGGGAGACTATATACTGGAGTATGGTATGGTAGACTCTCACTGAACACAGACCTGAAGAAAACTGACTCACCCAGTCTTGGCAGCCATTAGTTGCTAAGAGTTCCTCAGATGATGCTGGGACTTCATACAGTCATTCCTTATTCTTGTTAGGATTTTGAAGGACTTGATCATATGCAAGTCTTGGGAATGTGGTCTTAATCACTGGAAGCTCTTGCGACAGCCCTGTCATTTTTAATAACTGGTCTTCTGCAGATATCCGCTACTTCTGGATCTTCCAATGTTTTGACTCCCTCTTCAGCGATGATCCTTGAGTCCTGCAGAAAAGAAACTATGATACAGAAGTTCCATTTAGAGCTGAACACCCTATGATCTCAGATTCTCTGCGTACTGGCCAATGGTTACTCTCTGTATTAACCAGCATATGCAGCAAAAAATGCTGTACTAAGAGTGTGAAGAAGCACTAGTATGTGGGTATAAGAATTCTGGTACAGTTTATTACTATATGCTTTAGCAAAATAATAACATTAAGTTCCGCCCTAGGGCCTCAGATCTAGGCAACTATGGAAATTTTGTCTGATTATATTGTCAGTCATGGTTTCTGTCTTGTGGACCATGTATAAAATCCAAACAGAATGTGATTGCTTGTTACCATAATACCCTTGTTACTATTGCACCAAGAGCATAAATTGCAGTGGAAGTTGTTATTTTAACTCTCTGGGTAAATAGCTGAGTAAGAGTGTAGTTCACTTACTTCTCCTGGTTGCACACATAGAGACATCCAGCACTATGAAAGCCAACCAATACGGATGGAGCTTCCAGAACTCTGCACCAATGCTATAGGCTAGTGAACTTCCTCCCCAGTTCTCATCTTTATGTCTTACTTCCTATGTTTGATTGTTTTGATTATGGGGATAGGGAATAAAGGTTGTTGTTTCTAAAATTTTATTTTGTTAATATCCACTTTCTATTTTAAGCATATATTTGAAAGCTTGAGGACATTTTTAATCATAAACTTAGTATAAGAATTTAGCCTAATTCAAATGCACACTATGCAAACTTTTGTTTTACATTTATGCCTTTTGATTTCTTTAGTTTTTAACTCACAGAGAATATCTTCCCATGAGTCCTGGGTGAGAATCTGAAATGAAAAGAACTTTTGTCTTATTAACATGTACCAGCACAGTTCCATTACAGAGCCATATTCAACTGTGGCTCATTAGGTTCCTGCATAAGCATTTTTCCATGTTGCCCATTAAGGAACTCTTTGCAGCAGCCTTGGTCCTTGAACCTTCTGCATCTCTCAGTTCCTCAGTTCTGATTTCCTCTGCTGAATTGATTTCAAGTCTACTTTTCTATAAATGACTGAAAAAACTCTGACTTTGAATTCCTCTAGAGTACCAAGCACATTAGGAGAAGCACATGTGTCTATCTGGGACTCTATTCATGATGTGGAACTTGAGTTGGTTGGGTATCTGTTAATGTGGAATGTAAACTGTTGGGAAGAGTCTGAGTTGGTCTTCTAACAACACACGGAATTTAAGGCAGGGAGATACTTTTGAAAAGAAAAATTAAGAGAAGTTTGTAGGCAGTTTAAATATTGAATGTCTGGAGCTTTTATATTTGCATGTATAGTTTCATGCTTAGTGACTAAAGACAAAACTATTTACAATCTTGACCTTTCAATCTAGACCTCAATAGTGTCAACATCCAAATGCTACAGCCCAAGTGTTTTCTAATTCCCTATAGAGTTGGAACCCATGTGTAGTGTCTGTACAGTCCACCAGGCCTCTTATATCAGTGTGCAGTGGATTTGTAACTCTACAGTGTTGAGTTTCTTCTGATTGGAAAGTAAAATAAGTAGCCGAGAAGATTAATATCTTGCTCCAGATCCCAGCTCAGTCTGATAGTTACCCTGTCATCCTTAATTGTACCTGAGGCAAAAAGTTCAGTTATTTAATCCTTCAATAATCAATATTGTTGACCTTAAAGATATACTGATTTGATGAATCATACAAAGGAGTCTCTAAAGTTTTTCTGCTAAGTCTCTAACATGTTAATATTGGCTGTCATATCATCTGCACTCTGATGAACAGTTTAACATTTAGTCAACATGCTGCCATCCTGTTATGAAGGCTATCGGCTTCCTTGTCTAGAAGTCAGAGATTCTCACTGCCTATACCTATATTAAGAAATGAAATACTGAAAATATATAGCTCACCTTCTTTTCAATCTAGAAGCTAAGAGTAGGGGAGACTGTTTTTTTCTGTAAGATTTAAAATACTGTGATTTGACAAAAATAATGAAGTTGTGAACAAAGAAAAACAGATTTATGCTACAACAGTGCTGATTAGACAGTGTGGTGGTGCTAGATACATACCAGAATTGTTTCAAGAAGGAATCCTTTGTTAAATGTTACTGTGCTGAGATTAGAAGGAAAGATACAGACAACTATGGAAGCAGAATGTAATAATAACTTTTGCATCCTTGCAATGAAACAATGGGCAGAAACCACCTATTGGAAAGATTTGTTTTGACACACAGTTTCGAAGACCTCAGTCTTTGTATCATCAAGGTCATGACAGAGCAGATCATTCATGGTGGTAATAAGAGCATGAGGTGGAGATTGTTCGTATGGTGAAAAAGCAAGAGGCAGAAAGAACATCAGAACCAGGTCTGTGCTATCATCTTCGTCAGCCTGCATCGAATAATCCACATCCACTTGTGCCCTATTCCTTACAGCTTCCACAGCCTGACAGTATATCACCACCAGCTGGGAAATCAGAACTTAAAACATCCTTCTCTAGAAGAACATTCAAGCCATGGCACAAAGTAAGATGTATGCTCTAAGATAGTCAGTTCATTGGCCGTTTGGGGGATAATCACTGAAGGGCAATGATTCAGATGGTATTAACTGTGTGAATTAAAGCATTAGAAAGAAATTTTGAATGGTGTAGAGATTTTGAGAATATCATAAATGAGAGAAAGTCTTTGAGTCTGAAAATAGAACATTAAAAAAAAAAACTCCGACAGAAAAAAATCATGAGGATGTCTTCATATCCAATGTAGCTGTTGATCTCTCTTCAAAAGTTACTGCTCTTCTGTTCTAAACTCGTTCTGTTTACAAAGTAAGATCTTTGAAATCTAAAATTGGTGTGCCAAAACTACACTAGTACATTCTTCTCTTTAGGTGTTCTGGGAAGCATGCTAAAATTTGCAGTAAATTTTCCTTAAATGAAAGTAATGAACCACTTGCAACTCAAAAGGCATGTGTGAGAGATTTTGAGGGGCGTTGTAAGGAGGTTACAACTATGAGATCTCAAGGATTTTCTTCTGCAGTATCTCCTGCAGTAGTTATCTTGCTATCATTACTAACTGTCTTTGAAATATCAATACTGAGGACCTAGGAAACAAACAATAAAACAGGCCCACAAAGAGCCCATGATCTATCCTTGGTTTTGATCCCAAAACTTTATCTTAAAATTTTTAAGTTCTAGACAACATGAGGAGCATCCTTGGGGAAAGCACAAAACTCCATCTCTTTCACATTTGCAGAATATAGTGTAAATATAGTGTAGTTTATAATGCAATTCTTTAATATTAGGTCTCTAGACCTATGAGATAATCTTCACCACCACCCACCTCCAGTACTTCTGTGGCCTGAGAATCAGATCTGCATATAAAGGCTACAGATATAGAGAAAAGAAAGTAAGCAGAGAAAACATACTATCCGCTGCACTTACAGTGCTGAACCCTGTGCAGGTGTAAATGTGTGGCGTTAGAGCATGGATAAATTCTACAACAGGAAGTAGGCAAATTTGGCTATGACTGTCAAGGCAGGGGTTCAGTGGGTAAAGACTCTTGCTGCCAAAACTAATGACCAGGTTCAATCTCCAGAACCCACATGGCAGAAAGGATTGACTTCCACAAGTTGTCCTAAGACTTTTAATGGGTGCTATGGAATCAGTGCACACATGGAAGCACGCGTGCACACATGCACACACACACACACCACGTGCACACACACACACACACACCACGTGCGCACACACACACACACACACACACACACACACAAACTTATAAACTGTGAGTGATCCATCATGATAACAGTGTTGAAAGTCATGACATCAAGAACAGAAGGTGACAGGAATAGTTTCATCAAGATCTCCTTCTGTCTAGCAATAACTAGTGTTCCTCCATCTTCCTTACCTATACCCTTCTCTTCAGCCACTCCTCTTCCATTCCCCCTATTCATTTTAGTTCTTCTACTGATAACTAAACTGCTGAGATCTCACATTAACCAAGAAAGTGAGGTTGTTGGAATTTATTCACAGCCCAATGCTGTCCAAAAACCACATGAAGAAGATCCAAAACTCCCAAAACATTATAAAGACACAGTGGTCCACACTGAATAACGGGTCCACCATTTACTTTAACACAGCTATCTAATTGATGCACTGGAACATTCTGAACACTTTCTTAGTTTGAGAGTATCAGTAGAGCATTGAGTACAGTATGTTGAACTTATATACATTTTTAATATCTATTTTTTATTGTTTCCTTTTATTTTTGAATAACAACATTTATATATTCTAGGCACTACTAATAGTTTATTTTAATATCTAAATAGAGCTTAAAGTTATAACAGGAGGTAAAAATAATGAGTAGAAACTATATACCTATAACTTAATTTAACAAGATTATAGCAAGTATTTTGAATAGACCTTTTATACCTTTGGTTTAAAGAAAAATTAGATATACTTATGATTTTGCATTAGAGTTCTGAAGGAAAAGCCTGTAATCTCTTTCACTCTGAGCTTTCTTGAAAATTTCCTCAAGGAAAGCACATTAAAGCCACTGTGGTCATCTTACTGATTGCTGAACACAAACTATGAATGATGTCTAAATATTCACATTTTTATAGCTTTGTCACTGCAAAAAATCAGATTTGCCATTAAGTCGATAGCACACATGCAAATCATCAGTATGTCTGAGTAAAATAATCAGTTGCCTTTTTTTTAATAGATTTGATACTATAACTATGTCCTGAGCAAATCATTTGGACAAATGCTGAGTGACATGATCCAGCAAATTATAATCAATAGGAGTTTATTTAATAAATCATTTGGTTCAGAGAGTAGAGCCCTGGGTGGAGCGGCGTCAAGAATCCTGTGTGACCTCCCTTCATACCGTGACTCGCTTTGCCAATTGGAAAAATCAGTTAACCTCTCCGTGCTGCAGTTCATCCATCTATGAACTGAGGAGAGTAACATTTGCCACTCAGCTCTCTGGTCCTCTTGGAGGTTAATGAGCTTCAGAGTTTATAAAGTGCTTTTTTTTCTACAGGCATGGGAAGACTCTTGGAACAGTGCTTAGCGCCGTGCACCTGTGAATTATTTTCTTACAGCTCCAACAAAATGTTACTAAAAAAAAAAAAGACATTACAAAATTCATGCTAAAATACTCCCAGTAGTTTCTTCCTGTGTTTATCACAATATCAGAAGACGATGTAGTTTCTTAGCCACAGCTCTGTACTGGGCACACATGGCTCAGGCGAGTTGGATCTGGGGCATTTGTGACCACGGCTCTCGCATATTAGACAGCTCTTCCAAACTCAGCTTCAAGTATTTGTATTCTAATCAGTTCTTCGAGGCAGTGTCTTCTCTTCTCACAGTTTTAAGAGCTGAATATTAATTTGAAAATAAAAAGTCTTCCAATGGGATTCTACTTAATGCCGCATTGAAAAAAAACAAAAACTGAAGGATTTGAGTGAGACCCACAGAAGTAAGATTTGGTGCAAGTTGGAAAGCTAGCCTTGCCCTCTGCCTCTGCTGCAAAAATTCTATCAGAGCTCTGATGAAGCTAAAAAGGGAAACTTTAACAGCATGGTTTTGTCAGGATCCTGGAGTTTAGATATAATGCTAAAGTGTTATATTTTACTGATTTAATTCATTGTATGCTTTAGATATCCTTTCAAACTTGACTGATAACAATATCACATAATATTCTTGCACTAAGGAGTCAAGATTAGGACTTCAGATGTTTCCAGTGTCTTCACTCATTTCATTAATTCATCTTAAGTCATAGTTCATGGCTTCATCTCAGCATTAAGTATTTAATGCAATATGTTACAATAACATGAATGTGTCAAAACCTGCTTTTCATATTCCTATTATTTTTATTTCTGACACAAAACAAAGATAAAGCAGGAAAAAAAATTAAAATTATATGCAGCTTGCTCTTTCCATAAGAAACTATTCAAAAATGGTTTCTTGTTTTTTCTTGATGATTGAAATCAGAGAAATTATATTTCCCGTGTGTAATAGATACACACAAAGTCATTATCACCTAAAGGTTTTTTTGTTTTATTTTGTTTTGTTTTGTTTAAATCCAGAACAAGCCTTATATTTTTTCAACACTGCCCAGCCACATTTTGCTCCTGGAATACAGGTTTTTTGTTTCCCAAAACCCAAGCCTCTGATAACCGTAATACATTTAGCTTTCCAGGATTATCTCCAGTCTAGCCCTCACAGCCTTAGGTGATCTCCCTCAAGCAGTGGCCGGCTAACTGCCTCAGGTTCACAAGCACTCCTGTGGAGGAACTTAACCTGAATAGCTCTGTCAATGCAGGCTCAAGCGCCAGATGTATATAAGCAGCCAACACTTTACACAGGCTTTCTTAGTTACTTATTTTTAATTCACACGCATGATTGTTTTCCCTGCATGTTTGTGCACCACTTGTGTTCCGTGGCTACAGAGGTCAATGAGGGAGCCATAACCCTTGGAATGGATTACAGAAGGTAGTGAGCTGCCCTATAGCTGTTGGGGACAGAGGTCCAGTCATTATAAAAGTAGTGGTGCACATAGCCACCCAGCTGCTTCCCCAGCACTTACTGTATATTTTTGGAAATAACATTCATACTTGTCAAAGTAAAACATCATAAAACCTCCATTATTCTTGGGTATTCAAAACCTCTACATTTTCTTTTACATAGGGCATGACTATGTAACATAGCTCAGTACTTTTTAAAATAAAATGTCCTGACTCCATGAATCTAAAAGTCTCTAAGATTCCTTGGTTTTAAATGCCATTATAATTATTTTAGGCAAAAGAAACAAAATGTAATATTATCATTCTATGTATAATTTGGAATACTTCCTCAATAATTAGGATATATTACACATTAATATGAAAATTATAAAGATGAATGCTATTTATCTTACTGTAATATTTCTTAAAGATGACCTGAAATGAACAAATTTGAGTGTTTCTGTCAAATTTGATGCCTCCTCATAAATGAATCTTGACTGCCTTAAATGATATGTAATATGTAGTTCATACAAGAGATTTCCTTTTAAAAGTATAGATGATTAATAAAATACTAGGGACAATAAAATATGTTGCAAATTAACTCAAATACACTTTCTAGAAGCCAAACACAGACACACAGATGATCAATGTTGCCTTACCACTGTTGGCAGAGCTACGTGAATTCGAGATTGACTTGGGTATTCGCCAAATGATCCATTGATCTTTGTGAAATGAGACATTTCTAAATGGGGCTCACTGATTTAGGTGACGATTCTGGCTTTAGTGTAATAGAAAAGCATTTGGTGGGCAAAGTGTCCCGCGTACCCTGTAGAACCTGAAGCTCAGTCCTTAACTGCTGGGACCGTTTTCTAATGTGGTCACATTCCTGATTCAAACATTTCATACTTCATAGAGGAACTAAGTAACACTACTTAGAACATTGTGTAGAATCATGAGCATTTGTTAGGAAAAAAAAAATAAAAGTGAGTCCTGGAAGTCTGCACAGCCTGCAGAAAGTGTGGCATCCTTTGACTGCTACCTTTGCAGAACATTTGTCAGGGTCTGATCCTAATGCAGTCCTTTCTGGCTTCTGAATGACCATTTTATGAGGTTATATTTTTCAAACGTTGTACTAAATCCATGGGTTAGCTGCCCCCTCCCCACTGTATGTAAAACTTGGTTACATTTGTGGAATCCTTGCTACATTATCTTGATTTTATCTGCATTCTTTTGGTCTCAGTAGAATAAAAATGCTTGTGCTGGAAAATTCCTGGACAATGATTTTAGAGGTACATGCCTGTAAACGAGAACTATTTCCTCCTTTCTGCTGCTTGACTTAGCAAAATAAACTCATTTTAGTTTTATAAAATGCAGACAAGAATTCAACTGTAAAGAGCCCTTATTTTTATTTTAAATGATTTAATCTTTTGCCTTTATATAACCTTTTAATATTATCTTTTAATAAAGTGAGCAGGCCACTTCTGGCATTGTGAAGAGGGTAGAAAATATCATTTTCCAAACCAATATATATTGCACGCTAAGTACAAGACAGGAAGTTTTATTTGGAAAATGCTTATGTCAAGCTACCAATCAGAAGGCTGGTCTCCATTATTTTATCCAAGAGAAATGAGAGATACACAGGCAGCAAGAGAAAGGAGTGGAAGGCTGAGAGAGAATAAATGGAAAGCAATTGAAAAACACGTGTCTGCAAAAGTAAATTTCATACTTTTTCTAGCATTTAATTATATATACATGAGTTGGGAGGTCTGACTGTTTTAGTAATGATCTCAGTACAATAATCTAATATGACAGAACTGAGTATATTAAGTAATGCTCTGCCCATGCCAATTTCCCTGTAAAACTGACAAAGTACTAACCAAAAACATTCCTTTAATCTATGGTAGTCACTACATTTTAGGGGCACTGATTCACTTTAATTTGCATATTTAGTATTGTAAAAAAATAATGTTTCAGGGAAGAGTAGTTTAATCTCCAAGACATTGACCTGGGTACTTTTTAGTCAGATGAGCCCTATTAGATACAAACTCCAGGTCTCTGCTCTGTCTTGGCTTAAGTAATTCTGGCTCCCATGGTATAGCTTCTTTAACTCAGGTGTTAAGCTATTGAACTCATTCAGATTTGTCACTGGATTTTATTGGGAATATGGTGGGGTGGGTCATCAAGTGTTTTCATAATGATCAGGAACTGTAGAAGCATATGTCACACTGCACTTAGCACAACACTGAGAATGCCAAAACAGATCCCATATTGAACTCTCAAACACAACTGCGGCCATTTTTCACCCTAACAGCAGAAGAGACAACTTTCTAGGTACTCAGAGGTCCTTCTATGACTTCGTCCTTGTTCTTATATCTTAAGGGAAAGGGCAACGATAGTTGAATGATATACATTGGCCTACAATTATTGGAAATACAAGTTCTACATTCACAAAAGTGTTTTCAACTGCCACAGCAGAGGACAGCCTTGGTAACTTAAAGAGAAATATATTACCCCTCCCTCCCCCAACTCTTTGGTTGGAAGTCTGAGATGAGGTATGCTCAGTACTGTTTCCTTCTAAGGGCTGTAAGTCACCTGGTATTGATTCTACCTGTGCCCAAAGTTCCCTTTTCCTAAGAATGTAGTTATATTGGTTTGCTCATTTTCCCCCTGACCAAATTTGATTATATGTAAAATCCATCTTCTTAATAACACAATATCCAGAAAGTAGCAATATACATGGAATGCCCACTTCTTTTGTTGCCTTTATGACAGGGAGTAATCCTGACTTTAGATGGCACTGATGGCCATTCACAAACCTGTTATTTCATTTTATTTCTTTCACAGTAATATTAACTCTCAAATCACACATTGTACTTTAATAAATGCTGTGTGTGTGTGTGTGTGTGTGTGTGAGAGAGAGAGAGAGAGAGAGAGAGAGAGAGAGAGAGAGAGAGAGAGAGAAGAACTTTAAAAAAAGTAAATTTGCCCTACCAAAGACAACAGGTGGGTAAACATTAACAAAGATGTCTGGGCACAGGGCTGGTTCCAGCCAGAATTCGTTCTAGGCCCAGAAGATCTAGGAGAATGGAGATTTGGTTTAAGGCTGAGGTGGTCCTGTAATAGAGAATAGCACCTGTGATACATAACACAACCTGCTCTTTAATAGGCGAATGACTGCTACTGTTCTCCAAGGCTGGTCCCTTCCACATTATATGTTCCAGGCACATCATATAATTATTTAGCCTGGTATTTTCATAAGCTTGTTGCCCTGATTTCTCAAATATAGTTTAGTTGCACCTGTGTGTCCATGAGTTGTTGGCTTATATTGATAAATTCATGGATGATAATATTTGATCTGTGTATATGAGCTTTTTATAAATCTGTACCTCCCAGGTTATGCTGGTCAGAGGCACTTGATCATACACACAAACAAGGTCCAGAGTCCTTAGAACATCCACAGGAAATAGAGCCAACTCCTGCTCCATTCAGACCAAGTTCCATGTATCTCATTACCGCTATTATTTATCCCACCAGGAACACCTATGAGCTTTTAAATTGATTGACATGGAGTCCAAATTTTGTAAAGCGAAACAGTCTGAGACCATTTTGAAGATTTCTCAGGCAGACTCATTTTAATAACTACAAACTATAAGGAATGTATGTTTCTTTATTATCCTTAGAGGACTCATGTTCAGAAGAACAACTGAAGATGGAGGAAATATTCCTTGATATAAACAGCACAGTAGCTATTTTGCTAATAACTAAGCAGGTCGTATCTACTGTATAACACCCTCTTTGTGGCCACTCTGACAGTCACGTCTACTCATCCCTCCGCGATTGACTGAATCAGCTCTGCAGGCAATTCAATTTGTCATTAAGACAACTGAAAACATCAGATTGACTCTTTTCTTATCTGTGTCATATAAACACAATTATTGTTAGTGTTCTCCAGTCCCCCCATCTGACTATGGGAAAAATAAAACCTGATTCTTTTTTTTTTTCAAATTTGACTAACAGAAAAAGCAATACAGTGGGCTCCATAATCAATTTGCCTAATAGAACTAATTCTTTGAATCAACAGGTTTAGGGATGAAACCTAAGAGACACAAAATTCTTGAAATAAATACTCAAACTTGACTATCTGGAGCTAAACTGACTTAGGGTTGGTGACACAGTGTCTGCAAAATATATTTAGTCTCTTCAAATGAAGAAGAAAGGAAAAAGGCAGTGTTGGCTGGGCATAAAAACATTATGAAAATATGAAACTGAACCCCAGACATTCCAATGACCTGCACGTGTTCTATAATTTTCACTCAGGCAGTGTAATGGGCAGGGAGTCCTTGTACTCCCGTGTTTACGTACGATCAGTTAAAGTATGTCTCTGAGAGAAGACCCATGATGACCTGGGTACTTAGCTCCTTTCCTTATTCTCTAAGTGCCTCACGAATATCATCCCATTACTCTTCAAAACTATCCAGGCAAGAAATCATACAACTCATCTCAAAAATGATCCTTGACAGTGAGTGCGAATTTATATCCTTCAATAAGTGTGTATACTATATGTGCGCTTCGGAATCCTCCCCTCAGTTTTGATGTTGGAGACCTGGTGAGTTAGTGAGAGATTAAGAAACCACCTCACCAGGATGGAAGAAAGTCTATGTCAAGGAGTTGTTTGTGGGCCACTCTCCAACATGTTTGTTTTACAAATTAACATTAAACCCTCAAATAACAATAGCTTGGTGTGGATTTTCTCTGAGGCAAACATGAAGCTCTAAATATTTAACTGTATTAAGGGCTCCCTATCTATTTACATAATAACATATAATGTTTATCTTTGTAGCACTGTCAAAATATCAGTAACCATTTATAATAGGGTTCTAATGAAAGGAACATCACTTTAGAATCACTAATCTATGTTAATGCCAATTTGGTCAGGGTCTTGTAAGGGCTTTTACGATTTCAACCCCAATAGGTCAGAGAGAAAAGATGGGGAAAATCCTTAATAAAATGTTGTTAGAAGCTACAGGTGGGAAATAAAGAAGCTCTTGTGACCTATAATCTTATCCCCTCCTAAAGTCACCTGCGAGTACTGCAGCTGGAATTAGATAGCACCCTGGTGGCTTTCCAATCTCGGCTTTTACAGTTCGATGTTATCATCTTCGGTGAAGAACAAATGAAGGGTACAGAGTCTGCCAAGCTGCTCTCTCTGGGTTTAATCAGCCCACTCACCACATGAGTAACTCTGCATTAGCAGCCTTTTATTCCCATTAATAAACAGTTCACGTGTTGTTTTGTTGGTCTGCTTGTAAACAAACATCAGACTCTCATGGGCTTTATAGCAAGTGCATCTTCATGAAGACTTTCCCTTTAAATCTTTAATCCTTGGCCAGATTAACAGTATAGTGACAGTTGTCTTAAAGTCTGCTTCAGGCATTAGCTCAGTCTCTGTAGCATATCATTCTATACACTACTAAAGACACACAGGCAAAGTTTTGACCAGTTAAGGGTGATGAGCTCATTGAGCAGGTAGTTGTGAGTTCCTGCCACAGAGAAGTAAGTTTTGACTTTCCTCTGATCTCAGAGCCCTCAGGTGTGGTCCAAAGCTTCCATATTTCTGCCATACACCATTGAATCTCCCTGTTTCTTTTTGTTTTGAGAAAGTATAGTATGATGCGTATTTTCCTCCACCTAAAAGAGAAAAAGACTAGGGTGGGAGGTTAGTTACTACTATGTATTTTACACCTGCACACACACATACTCACACACAAACACACACAAAAACCACACACATTAATTTTAATGGGCTTCTTCTTTAGTTAGGGAAAATATCAATATATAAAATAATAAGGTTGATAAGATGAAATATTTCTCTCAAGAGTAATTACACAGTGATTCTCTTTTATCCTTTCACAAATTATGAGAAGCATATCTCCAGTTAATATAGTATACACAAGTTAATATTTCAAAATGGTATTTCAATACAATATTGACATTTTAAAATATATTTCCAGTCTGTCACTTCAAAACTATCATGGACAAAGCTAAAAATCAGTCTCTTACATTCTGAGTACCATGACCATTTACACTCAATTAATTTCCCAAAAAGTTTTATCGTTTTATAGAGAGAGGTTTCCTGTGGTTATCTGAAGACAAACTTGTAGATTTAATTTGCTGTTGGGCATTCTGCATAATTCTAAGGCTCAGAGTTAGTAGAAGGTCAAGCTTTGTCATGACATTTCCATTTATTCTCATGGATAGGGCAACTTGGTTAAAAATAGATGGCTGAAAAAGCAGTTTATTTGACAAATTATGTCAAATATTTATTTTCTGAAATCCAAAGAATTGGTTGAGTGTGATTGTACTTCATGTTAGGAAAATAAATAAATATGGGACTAAGAAAGGTTTATCATTAATTTGTCAGAAAAGCAAGTTGTCATAGTTGAAATTAATGTCCTCCAAGTTCTATTTCCAACAGCAAAGGGGCACTGTTGCTAATAGACTTCAGAGCTTGAAATAAATAAATCTGTGGAATCCTGTTGCATCTCTTGGGGTGTGACATTTGACAGTCTTTTATAGCACAGAACGAAACAAGTTTGTGAGCTGGAATTCAATTGTGGAGTATTGATTCCTTGCATCAGTCATTATTCCCTGCTGATTGACAGGTGAAAATTGGTTACGTTAAGTATTTCATATGTTATATTGGCTGACATTTGCTTGCCTGCTCCTGTGTCAATATTGTTGTAAAGATCTCCAGCTTTATGAGATAGCAATAGACACCGACTGTGGCTTTTGTGTGATGTTCCAGTGTTTTTCCTGACATAATTTAAGACATATTAAAAACCAGCAGCATCTTCCCTCTTGAGAAGCTTAATGCCAATATTATTGTCTTCCAGGGGAAGATCATGTATGCTCATAATCGGGTGCTAATTTCCACCCGTACGCTCATGTTTAGGCATTAGGCACTATAACTGTAAAATTGAGCCTTCTTGATTGATTCGTGTCAAGCCTCAGCTCCTGCAGGGGAAGTCATCCTGCTGACCCTTTTTACACTAAAAGAAGAGATTTGTGTTTCTTTCTTTCACCTGGAACCATCAAATTGACTGAATAATCTGTAATACATTAGTGCTGACATTTGTTAGGGGAGAATTAAACAAGACGCAGTGATCATTCTCTAGAATAAAAAATTGTGTTTGATTTCCAGCAGGGTTCTATTAAAGGGACAACAGGATCTGTTCTTCCAAGGTGGAAATCTGTGAGTGTTCTCTGCATTAATGAATTGAGTTAACACTTTCCTTGTTTGATTCTACAGCCTGAGTCTTAAAGTGCAGGGGTCCCGATGTATAGTCAATCCACATTTGGAGCCATGATAAGATTGTAAATGAAAAAAAGACCCCTTTATCTTTGACGTTTTTGCTTTGTTAGTATGGTGATAGGAAGAGTCATGTTACTCACCGGGATATAGAAAACCATTGTAAAAAGTCCTCTGCTGCCTACTTTGGAACTCATTCAGAACTGTGAAGAAATCAATAAGCTAAGTATCAAAGTGCTGAATTTGAATCTTGCTTCTTACTGTGTCTTCTAACTTGTAATATCTTTGAAATTAGACAAAGAGATGCCTTACAGCTTATTCCCTTTGCTTTAAATCATGTGTGAACCATTGTATCTGAACTTGGTTGTCTTATTCATCGGGCTTCATTCGCAGCACCTGCTCACCAACTCTGTCTGCCAAATAGAGAGCGGAATCATATTACACTCTGGAGTTTACTCCTGTGGACACTATAAAAACCACAGCATTTTGTATCCTACTTGTTTGTGTGGGACCGGTTTTCAAGATGATTTTTTTCATAGGTGATTTGTGTGATGATGCTCTCCATTATGTGTCTCCACTTCTCAGAAGTGCCACTTGAGAATGGACCTTCTCCACTTCTGCCTGCATTTGTTGAAGCAATTGTCAAGTTTATTAATTGGGGTCATTTCAAAGTGCTAACACACTACTCTCCCAGATACTTCAGATGGTCTAGAGCAGGTTTTGGTAAGAAAATTCATCAAGTTTCACAAGAAGTAATGCAGAAAAAAATCAAATTGTTTTTTCTTCCTTGATTGTAACTTGCCCAATCATAATCAATGAACAAGTAGAGAAAAAAACTTATCAATATACAAAATAAAACTCACATTTTAACCTGATAGAAGAAGTTTACATTGGTTCTTTTAACTTGGCACATTCATTGGTTCAACATCTAACAATGTGTATTTTGTCCCTGAAACTGTCAAGCCACTCCTGTAGCTTCGGTCAAGTGCCTTGTGAGGAATTAAGTATGCATACTAATTTGAAGCCATTGAGTCCAAAGTTCCTTGTGAGATAGATGGATCACTCTGCTTACAGAGAAATAGGTTAAGTGGTAGGGGAAAAGCTGTAAAAAATAAAACTTTGCTTTGAAAAACACAGAGAGTAAGAATGAAAAGTATGGAAAAGATACACCAGGAAAATGGACATTGCAGAAGCTATCCTTACATCTGATAAGATGAACTCACTGTCTGATAAAATAAAAAGAGACAAACAAGGCCCTTATATAATGATATAATGGTAAATTCAAGAAAAGAGTAGAGCAATTATAAATCCATATGCACTCTATGCTGAAGTGCCTAACTGCATAAGGCAAATGTTAATATGTCTGAAAGAAGAGATGGAGTGTAATGTAATATGAGAGGACTTCAACATCCCATTCTCAACAATGACCAGATCACTCAAAGTCTACAGAGAGCCATCATATTTAAGCTCTAGACCAAATGGACCCAACAGATATTTACAGACATTCCTAGCAACAGCTGCAAAAGATGTGTTCTTTTTAAGCATACATGGAATTCTCAGAGACAGATCATATGTTAGGCCAGGATGCAAGCTCCAACTCATTGAAGACAATGGAAATCACATCTAGCATGTCCTAGGTAACAGCAGGATGAAACTAGAAATCAGAAAAAGGAGGAAACTCAGTAACATTGCAGAAGAAACACATGTCAGCCAACGAAAATGTTAAAAGAGTAATTATAAAGCCTCTTGAAAGAAATGGAAATATTGTCCACGAAAGCACTGAAATGGAGCAAAAACAGATCTAAGTGTATTGTTTACAAGAAGAAATGTCTGCATCAAAAAGAAGTCTCAAGTTAAAAATCTAACACAGACCTGAAAAAGATTGCTCAGTGGTTAGGAACAATGGTGACTCTTTCAGAGGACCCAGCTTTAGTTGCCAGAACCCACATAGTAGCTTACAACCTTCTGATAACCTCATTCCTGGGGACTCAGGTTGCTATTTTGATCTCGAAGGATACCAGGCACACATGTGATGCACAGATATGTATATAGGCAAAACACACATACACGTAAATCACAGCAAAATAACACGTAAAGTACTAGCATTGCACCTCAAGGAACTAATAAGATGTGCAAAAACATAAACTCTATAATTATTTCAGCAAATACAGAAAAAGAACACTTGTCAATAACTAAATTCAAAATCAGTAGAACTTTATAAGAGCACACAGATGAAAATGAGAACAAGGTCAGAAAAAGAAAACATTAATAAAATGCAGACGCATTGGACCTTTTGAAAAGTCAAACAGACTTGATGCATTTTAAATTATAGTACAAGGGAGAGAGAGAGAGATCCAAATTAAAGATGAAAGGATATGGTATAACTGTTGTGACAGGAAGAGTAAAGATGATTTTATTTACAATTATAAAGATTTATATGCCAACAAATTAGTCAGCATAGAAAGACTAAATCTGGGCTGGAGAGATGGCTCAGCCATTAAAGGCTAGGCTCACAACCAAAAATATAAGAAAAGCAAAATCTGTGCCTGGACATATATAACTTGACAAGATCACGTTTGAAGAAGTAGACATTTAACAAATAGCTTTTTCCAAAAAAAGAAAAGATGGAATTGGCAACTAAGTCTCTTACAAAGGAAATCACCAGAGCATCATTAGTTAATATGAAATATTTAAAGAACAATTATTTTTCTCCAGCTGTTCCAAGTAATTGAAGTAAAGGTAATTATTCCAAACTCATCATATGAGCTCAGGTCATAATACCAAACATGACAATGTAGCACAAAGCTGTAAGTTAATATCTCTCATGGGCATAAGTGAAAACGTTCTCAATAAAATACTAATTAATTGACTCTAAAAACAGGTTGAAAAGACTGTTCTTGACCAAGTAGTATTCATCTCCAGAACACATGGATAGTTCGAGCATGTGCAAGTAATTAAAAGTATTCAGAGAAGCAAGAGCATAAATCCTATAAAAACTTCAATAAATACAGAAAAAGGACACTTGGCAAAAGTCAATGTCTCTTCATAATAAAAAATATGTGTCTAGAATGAACATTCATCTTGACACTAAAGAATCATGGTAACACACTCACAGCTGACAGTTTACTAGATGGGGAAAATTTGTAGCCTTCCCCTAAAATCTCTACCAAGACAACAATGCTTGTTTTCACAACTCCAAAAGTATCTACGAGTAAATTTAATTGAGAAAAAGAGATAATCTCTATAAATGAAAATTATTAAACACTGCTAGAAGGTGTTGAGAATTATACAAATAAAATACCCTGTGTACATGAAATGAAAAATCATGAATGTTAGAGTGTTGCTGATAGCCAAAGCAATCTATTAATTTAACAAAACTTTCTATCCAAATGCTAAGGTACTATTTAAATAACAGAAGAAATCAGTCATAAAGTTTGTATGGAACTGGGCTAGAAAGCTGCCTTAGTGTGTAAAGGAACTTACTGCCTGATGACCTATGTTAGATCCCCAGGACCTACATGACACAAGAAGATATCTGACCTCTGTGGGTTGTCCATCCCCTTCCATGTGCGCACATGCTGAGAGAGAGAGAGAGAGAGAGAGAGAGAGAGAGAGAGAGAGAGAGAGAGAAAGACACAGACAGAAATAAAAATTAATAAATTATTTTGAAGTTTTTGTACAGAAAGACAAAAACAATAATCAAGAACAACAAAGTAGCCAAAGCAACATTAAACAAAAGAACAGATCTGAAGGCATCATAGCAAAAAAAAAATTACAGTTATTTAAAAAAGTGTGGTATTATAAAAAAAATCAAAATCCACAAAAAAGGCCACATTGACCAATGGTGTATGATACAGAGATTACAAAAAAAAAAAAAAAAAACAGACATGCATTTATAGGTAATTGATTTTCTACTCAGGTATCAACAAGACACATGGTATTTTTGAAAAGGAGTGCAGAAAGTGGGTATCTACAGTGAGAAGAGTGACACTGGATCCTTATTCCCTATCATGTAAAAGTAATATCAAGACAGATTAGAGACTTCAATGTAATGCTAAATAAGGGTTATTTGACAATTAATTACAGAAGAATTTTTTAGATAAAACTCAAAACCACAAGCAGCAAAAGCAAAATCAGGTAAGTGGATTTGCATCAAACTATTAACAGTTTTGCAACAAAGGGAAACCTAGAAAATTGGAGAAAATATCTGCCAACTCTATCTTGCATAAGGATAATATCCAAAATATATATGACACCCCAAACACACTATAATAAATTGAAATGAAAAACTGAAGAAAATGATGACTGGATATAAATAAACATTTCTTAAAAGATTACAAATAAATGACCAGTGGACACATGAAAGTGCTCAACATCATTAGTGATTGGGAAAATGCAAAGCAAAGGCAAAATTAGTGCCCAACACAGCTAGTACATTATTGTCAAAAGATAGTAACAACTGTTGCAAGAGTAAGAAGAAGGGGTTCTTGCATGTTGTTACAGGGGATGAAAACCTGCATGTATCCAACAACACCATAAATATTTTTTTAAAGCTTAAGCCCTATATATGAATTTTTCTATTCAGGAAGAAGATACATAACATGAATATCACTCCCACCACTAAAATTAGAACTACATGAAGGAACATGCATACTAATTAGGACCATCTCACAATCTTTATGTACTTTGCATGGTACACAGAAAAACTATACAATGTGGTCTAAATTTTAAAGAAAAAAACATAGAAGAATAAAATGTTTTTTTCCTAATACACTGAGTATCTTACTAGTTTAAACTCTACTACTCTTCCACTGTAAATAAAACGCACACACAGAATGTGTGTAACAGATTTTCATCTAACAGAGGAAAATTGTAATGCAGAAGAGAAAATATGTGTGAATATAATTTATGAAAGCAGAAATAAATATTTGGCAGTTTATCTAGTGCCTCTCCATGAACCTATTTATTGTTAAATGATTGCTCTGAGTAGAGGATGCCCCACCTCTACAACACGTCTTCATAAATGTGTTCTTTGGAAGTATATGGAAGCGCTTCATACAACACATGTCTTCATAAATGTGTACTTTGGAAGTATACGGAAGCACTTGAGTTACCAAATTTTTTTGATCGGAAGAGTAGGAGACCAACCCTGAAAGGCTTCAAGAAGCTCATATGGAACTTTTGGGGAGGGAGGAAATGGGAAAGGGGAAATGATTTGGAATGTAAATAAAAAAAAACTTAGAAAATAAAATTTAAAAATAAAAAAAAGAAACTCATATGGATACACTAAAATAAAGAAACTAAATGAGGAAGAAACTAATCTATTGCTAGTAACCATGGAATACAACAAAACATCCTTGAACAGGGTATGGGATGGATCTACCCCAAGTTCTCACCTGGCAAAGGGGTTTGGAGTGAACTATTTAATTTATGACATTACTGCTCAAGTTCAATGAAAACTCACCACTGAATGAGTAAGACAATTCCAAAACAGAAGGAAGTGAGTGCAGTTGAAAATGCTTTTCAATTTAAGGATCTATTACTTATTTTTAATATTAGCCTATAAAGCATGGATAGCATTCATTACTACTACGGATTGAATGGTAAAGTCAATCAGACAAGTGTCTATTGTGTCTTGTGTTTGTGTGTCCAGAAGCAGAGCAGAAGTTTCTACATCACACGGCTTGATATGTCCAATAAAAGAAGCATGTGTAAATTTGAAAGATTTTTCAGAGGAAAGAGTCATCAATAGTGTAGGTCATAGGAAAGGATCAGATGCAGAGGTGACATTTCAGTTGGGGAGACATTAATCCACTGGATGCTCAGTGATCAGAGGGAAAATGAATGGATTACCCCAAGAATCATTGTCCTGAATTCCCTTTCTGAAAACACACTTCAAATGAGGGTCTTTGTACCAGATTTCTTGAGCTTGGGTCAAGTTGAAAATCAAACAAACACAAAGGTAAAAGAAAAGGTAGCAATTGCATACAGTTCCTTATATCAAAAGAATTTAACCTGATATCCTATTTTTTCTTTCAAAACTCTTCTAAATGGCAGAACAAATAAAATTATATTTAATAAAGTCAGCATCTGCTGTCTATTTCATTTATATATTACTTTTAGGTTCATTATAAATCAAAGAGAATTATGTATTTATACATAAAGAGTAACTTTTCAGGACCATGGAATCTCTTATAAAAGTGATACATATTGGATTTCACACACATTTTCTGAATCACTCTTTAGTGTTATAATTGAGAGTACTACAAAGTTACTGAGAAGATCTGAAAGGTGGCAACAGGAAAATTTTGGAAGCTTCCTGAATTCTCATGTGAAAACAAACCCTACTAGATTGTAAAGCCAACAACCTTCTGTTCAATTTTTATTCCACTTGGGCCCACACTTTTAAATGCTGGTTTCTTCGTCTATAAGAAGGTATCATGTCTATTCACTGGATATGGTCTCTACAGGTTCTATCTCCCCTTTGTTGGGTATTTTGGTTAATGCCTCCAGTTGAGGGATGGGGCCAACCACCCATCTCAAAATTTTAACCCTGAATTGTTCCTGTCTAAAAGAAATACAGGGACAAAGAGTGAAGCGGAGACTGAAGGAAAGGCCATCCAGAGACTGCCCCACCTAGGGATCCATTCCACCTGCAGACACCACACCCAGACACTATTACTGATTCCAAGAAGGGCTTGCTCACAGGATCCTGGTATAGCTGTCCCCTGAGAGGCTCTGCCAGAACCTGACCAGTACAGATACAGATTCTCACAGCCAACCATCAGACTGAGCATAGGAACTCCAATGAAGGAGTTAGGGGAAGGATTGAATGAGCTGAAGGAGATTGCAACCCCATAGACGAACAACAATATCAACTAACCAGACTCTCCAGAGCTCCCAGGGACTAAACCACTAACAAAAGAATATATATGTAGGGACTCATAGCTCCAACTGCTTATGTAGCAGAGGATGGCCTTATCTGACATCAATGGGAGGGGAAGCCTTTGGTCCTGTGGAGGCTTGGTGCCCCAGCATAAGGGGATGCTAGAAGTGAGGCAGGAGTGGATGGGTGGAGGGGCACACCCTCATAAAGACAGGAAGGAGAGGGGATAGGATAGGGGTTTGCAGAGGGGGAAATCAGGGAGACAACATTTGAAATGTAAATAAAATAATCAATAAAAAAGAAGGTATCATGGTCAGTTTTAATAGTATAGAGCAAAAAGTAAAAACAGATAACAGATGTAGGTCCAAGAGTGAGAGACCAGGACTGGGAAGCTTTGGAGAGTTTAAAATTTTATGCAAATTGAAAAGAAAAAATGGAGTAACAATAAGAACAAATCAAAGAGTATTGCAGTCAAATTCACTACAAAGATATTGCATAAAGGGCAAATCATGAAAATTATTTCTATAATCCAAGACTATTTGCTAGATATAAGTAGGAGGAGACTGAAAATACCACGTCTTTTGATTACATTATATAAAGATATTGAGAGTGAAGAGAGCTGGAAGTCCACTCACCCATCACTCATCCACCTTCACCCACTATCCACCTACCTTGGTCCTGACAGCCAAATTTCTTAGTGACTAGGGTTGCTAAGAGACTCCTAGGGAAGAAGAGGCATCAATGGTCTTACCAACTTTGAATCCCTTGAACTGCAATACAAAACTTGCAAAGAAGATGCATCCATTTGTGCAACAGTGGCACAGCTGTTGGATAACTACACCTCTTCACTTGAACTTGAGACCCACTGCACCAAAATAAATCTATACTTGGAACTTCAAGCACACACAAAACCCAAGGTGAGGGAGGCCATAGGTTATAAGAAGGTGTTTAATTTTGCTGTTTTGTTAATTTGACAGGTCTAGTATCCAACTGCCTCATACTTGGAGAAACCTCTCCAGTGAATTGTTGAATACACAGACTAATAACTGCATAGAGTGCTGGAAATTAGTGACAGCTAAATTTCCAACCACAAACGAGGTATTTGTAGTGTCCTCCCCACATTTCAGAGAACATTGTGGAAGATAGAGTGGGAAGAATATAAGAACCTGAATATAGGAGAAAGTCAAAGAATAGCAACCATTGAGCTAGAAACCACCACTCTAACAGACTTCCAAGAACTATTGTTAATCTCACGGAGTTTTCACAAGAATGAGCTCACAAGTCAGCTGTGGATAAAGAAATGATTCATGGAGCCCTACTCTACTTTTGAAGTATTTCCAACAAATAGATTCATGGAAAGGAACGTTGTCTTCACTTCTATACCTAGTGATGACCAAACTAGGATCTATTGGACAGTCCTAATCTAGTGGTCATATAGATGGCTATGCTTAAAATAAGTGGGTCATAAAACCAAACTAAATGCAATGAATCTGAAAAAGGGACAGGTAGGGATCATCGGGAGGCTTATAAGTATGGGAAATAGAGTAGATAGAATCATATATATATATATATATATATATATATATATATATATATATGCACCAAGAATTTCCAAGAATTTAATATAAAGAAATGCCCAAAACATTTGACTATAATACACTCAAAAAGAACAAAAGCATCTCTTTATTTGCCTTGTGTTTCAAAATAAACTATCTAAAAGGTACCAGCTTAAAACTATCATTGCTTTTTCTCATAACTGTGTAGTTTTAAGATGTGAGAAGGAAATTCTATCTGGGAAATTTGTCATCAGTCTGTATGAATGAGACAAAGGAACTGAGGATGATGAATTCTGACCCCCATGCATACACAGAGATAGACAAACACATGCACATACACACACATGCACACACACACACTGAGAGAGAGAGAGAGAGAGAGAGAGAGAGAGAGAGAGAGAGATACATGTACACAGATACATAGACACACACAGATACACAGACACACCCACAAACACACACACGTACACACACACAGATATACACACAGAGACATTCACACAAACACACAGGTAGACAGACACATACACACACATACATATACACACATACAGACACACAGACACAAGACACACAGACACACAGAAACCCTCCCCACCCCCCATATATATATATATATGCAGAGAGAGAGAGAGAATGAGAGAGAGAGAGAATGAGAGAGAGAGAGAGAGAGAGAGAGAGAGAGAGAGAGAGAAAGAGAGAGAGATATGTCAACATTCTAACATATTCCAGTACTCACCTGAACTATTTTTGGCATGGTTACTTAAGGCAACTTGATTTCTTGCAGAGTGAATCAGATCTCGCAGACATCAAAAATAAAGATTCCAGTCTATACTGGTGGTGATAAAAATCTCATGGCTATATAATGTCTATAGTTCAGAATTTGGTTTGGAAATAACCAGTATAAGCTGAGAATATATTCTATAATAGTACTAAAAATAGATGTTTTCTCTTTTCAACAGAAAATACATAGAAAAAATGAAAACTCCAGAAATAATGAACATTTCCAGTAACCACATTGTCTCCCGGGTTTATACAGACCAGGGCTTGTTGGATTATTGGTGGACAAAAAATTCTAAAATATGAACTCTATATACAAGATGAAGGGTAGACATTTTAGTACATCAGATAGCAAGACAGATATCTAAATCTATTCAGTTCTTTTGAAAAAGATTCAAGAGTCAACTTAAGATGTTCTTACTGGTGAAAGAGATATTTTCCACTTTATATTGGATATAGAGAGTTGCAGAGTAAAGTCTGTAGGGTTTGAAAATGAAAGCTAGGTTTTAATCTGCTGAAGATGACAGGGAAAAACTTACATCTAAAACTGAGTAAGAACAAAAGCAAACCAACAAAAGGGGATTGTGAGGTGGCTTGGCATGTAAAGGCAAGGCTGGTGATCAGAGTTCAAGACCCTATAAAATGGAAAGAGAGAACAAATTCCATAAGCTTGTCTTCTGACCACCACATAGGAATCATAAACATAAGACCCTACACCTACTTTTCTGTCTCTGTCTCTCTGCCTCTGTCTCTCTGCCCCTCTCTATTTCTGTCTCTTTCCCTCTTTCACACACACATACACACACAAATTATAAGTAGAAAAAAATTAAAGAAAAGGTATTTTATTTTGTGTCTATTTTTCTTCTGTGAATGTGGTTAAATCAATAGTAAATGATGAAAATAACATCTCTATAAAATGTTTCTGACTAGTAAATATAAACAAAAGACTAGAAAATTATTCATTTATGGCCTCCAATAAATCAATAAACTAGCCATTATCAAGAAATATTAATTTCAAAAAATTATAAATATTATTTGCCTAGGTGCTATATTAACTATAGTATATACACTATGTACTATGCCATATATAATATAAACTACATCATATATTCTATAAATTATACTATCTATGCTCTATGAACTATTCCATATATACTATGAGCTAGATATTATATACTATGAATTATATACTCTATACTGTTTATACAATACACCACTATATACTATATGCTACATACTCTATGCCATATACTATACTGTATATACTATGAACTACATAGTCCTTTCAAAAAAATGCCAGAGGCACAGAATCTGATTATGCTGGATCCATATGCCAATGTAAGTATGTTCGTGACAAGGATTTGTCCTGTATCCCAGGCTGTTCTGAGATCTTCTGCCCTAGTCTAAGGGCTGGTTCTTTAGGCATGAGCTACCACATCTGACTCTAGATTTTTCAGGAAACACAAATCAAAGAGAATCAGTGTGAAGGTTAAATGTGAGTAGACAGCCAGCAAAACTATCCCTTTGAGAACCTTCCTTTTCTCTCTCTTGTCTCTTTGAACTTCTGCTTCTGAAGCACAGTGTGCCTTTCCTCCAAATGAACCACTGTTCAAGGGAACTAAAGACAGTATCTCATCTTGGTTTTTTTTTATTTTCTTTATTTACATTTCAAATGTTATCTCCTTTCCTCGTTTCCACTCCAAAACCCCCCTAACCCATCCCCCCTTCCCCTGCTCACCAATCCACCCAATCCTTCTTCCCTATTCTGGTATTCCCCTATACTGGGGCATCAAACCTTCTCAGGACAAAGGGTTTCTCCTCCCTTTGATGTCCAACAAGGCCATCCTCTGCTACATATGCAACTGGAACCATGGGTAACTCCATGTGTACCCTTTGGTTGGTGGTTTAGTCCTTGGGAGCTCTGGGGGTACTGGGTGGCCATATTGTTGTTCCTCCTATGGGACTGAAAACCCCTTCAACTCCTTCAGTCCTTTCTCTAGCTCCTCTATTGGGGACCCTGTGCTCAGTTCGATAGTTGGCTGAGAGCATCCCCTTCTGTATTTGTCAGGCACTGGCAGAGCCTCTCAGGAGACAGCTATATCAGACTCTTGTCAGCAAGCACTTGTTGGCATCCACATCTTTTTTTTTTCCTAAGTTTTTTTATTTACATTCCAAATCATTTCCCCTTTCCCGTTTCCTCCCTCCCAAAAGTCCCATAAGCCCCCTTCCCTCCCTCTTTTCCCCATTCAACCCCCTCTCCCTTCTCTGTCTTGGCATTTCCCTACATCCAGTCTTTCCAGGACCAGGGGTCTCTCCTTCCATCTTCTTGGAAATCTATTGATATGCGAATTGTGTCTAGGGTATTCCGAGATTCTGGGTTAATATCCCCTTATCAGTGACTGTATACCATGATCTTAAATTGCAACTTCCAAACTCTGAAAATGAAATTTCTCTTTAAAATTTACCCTGTCTCAGGTAATCAACTAAAGCAGTATAAAATGGACTATATTTGAATAACTCTATTTTCTTTTAATTTGTCTAGGATTTATTCTTTCTTTCTAAGTAAATGATAGCATGCCAAATAACATTGAAGTTAACATTTACTTGATTACATATCCACTTTATAGAAAGAGGGTGTGTGTGTAGATTTGGTGGAGGGAGTCTAAACATGGGTGTCCAGAAGAATCTTGACAAGAACTTAGAAAACTCTGGGAAGATCAAACGATGAGCTCTTGATGATCAACTAAGTGTGGGCTTGGAAGAGTCATCAATTTGTGATATCTCCTCCACCTCTTCCTCCTCCTCTGCTATTCTTCCTCCTCCTCCTCCTCCTCCTCATTCATCTCCCTTTCTCGTTGCAAGCTAGAGCTCTATAGCTCAATAGGTATTCAAAGAAACCTATTCAAGAAAATTGCACATGTCCCTAAATTGCCATTAAGTCACTGATAACATCATTTTTGATCAATGTTTACAGAAGAACTGGTTGACTACATACCTGCTTATAAATATTGATCTCAACGAGTTTATCAAAATTCAGCAATTAAGCTTAAAGTAAAAGTTTCAAAATTATGAAGCACCATTCCACCATTAAATATCTGAATCTTAATATCAGTATATTTACCCTATATGAAAAAAAATGACAGCGTTCAAATTTATTCAGGAGTGTTAGGTCTCTGTGGAGTAATTTTCCTTAATAAATGCATTATTTCTGTTATTCAACACAGGTTGACAGCAAGTAGAAGTATATTTATTAAAAAATATTTTGTACTTGGGGTTGTTGGTTCTATCTTTAGTACCACAAAAGATTAAGTAATAAAAAAATTATATTAGCAAAACTATGGGTAATATTTAAAAGAAACAATATTTTGCTGATATTAAGAGTATGTTGGAAAGGCCATCCAGAGACTGTCCCACCTGGGAATCCATCCCATTTGCAGACACCAAACCCAGACACTATCGCTGATGCCAAGAAGCACTTGCTCACAGGAGCCTGGTATGGCTGTCCCCTGAGAGGCTCTGTCAGAGCCTGATCAATATAGATGGGAAGGCTCGAGGCTCCCAGCCCACCAACCATTGGACTGAGTACCGGGTCCTCGATGCAGGAGTTAGAGAAAGGACTGAAGGAGCTGAAGGGGTTTGCAACACCATAGGAAGAACAACAATATCAACCAACCAGATCCCCCAGAGCTTCCATGGACTAAACCACCAACCAAGGAGTACACATGGAGGGACCCATGGCTCCAGATGCATATGTAGCAGATGTTGGCCTTATCTGGCATCAGTGGGAGGAGAGGCACTTGGTCCTGTGAAGGGTCAATGCTTCAGCATCAGGGAATGCTAGGAAGATGAGCCGGAGTGGATATGTGGGTGGTTGAGCACACTCATAGAAGCAGGGGTTTTGCGGAGGGGAAACCAGAAAGGGGGATAACATTTGACATGTAAATAAATAAAATAACCAATTTAAAAAGAAAACAATAATTTTAATTAATTAATTAATTTAAGAAGAATATGTTGGCATTTCAATGAAATTCTCACAGACTATCTTGGGATTGTTCCCATACTCCAAAGAGATTTTAGAAAGATATTCAACTTCAAATCTCAAAACCTTGCCAAAATCTCAACCTGTTTGTAAAATATGCTTTGTTTGTAGGAATGTATCACCTTACTCGTTGACTTTATTTTTCTTTCCTTGTAAAATGGTTTGCTATCTATACTATATACAGTAGTATATCAAATTTCACACTATTATTTAATTTGTTATACTACTGTATATACTATAGCAGCAAATACCAAATTACTGCTAAAGTCAAGTTTCAAACATTATTACATAGTTGCTCATTTAACTGTGAATTGAAAATTTAGCTTCTGCTGTTTCTCAACCCCATAAGTCAATTTTTTTTTCTTGTTATAACAAGTTCCCAGTCATTGAAAACATATTGTTAATTTAGAAACATGCTGCCAGGTTGAAACTTGTTTTCCTAACATCCTCCAAAGGGGAAAATTGATACTGAAAGTAAAGTCCTTTGCAACCTTTGGGGAAAGAAGACGGGCTCTCTAAATGTCAGCATTGGTTTCACAAAAACAGTGTGTCAGATTTACCATGTGTTTCCTGTAATTGCTATAAAGGGTGCCTCACAGGGTGCTGAATCTGTAGTTCTATAAAGCATTGACTGGATTCGACCCACCTCATGTGTAGACAGGATACAGAGAGGTATCCAAGATTAGACAGCAGTGCTTATGGTTGGGTTCAGCTCTGAGGAGAACTCAGCATAGTACATTGTTCATTAAATCAGCTGGAGATGTCTCTAGGAAGACCACCTTATGTTCCCTCTGTCTAAGCCAATTCTTGTATCTTCATCAGCACAGATGCACACACATAGATGAGAAAATGAGATTTTCAGAATGTATATGCTGGAGAGGGTTAATATGGCATGAAATATGCAGTGGGCAAATATCCTGGAGCAAACACAACGGAGACAGAACTCGGGGATGTTAACTCGCTCCCCTGTTGGTAAGCCCCTCAGACACAGGCAGCCTTCCCATCAGTTAATTAAATGAAACAGTGGACCCCTTGACCTTCTCTATCTCTGTCTTCAGTGGCGGCTCATCTCACAAAAGTCTGAAAGGTTTCATAACGACAAGTTGAATAGTTCATTGAAAGTCAATTCAGAAGATGTGGTATATCTACACAATGGAATACTACTCTGCAATTAAAAACAATGAATTCACGAAATTCCTAGGCAAATGGTCAGATCTTGAAAATATCATCCTTAGTGAGGTAACCCAATCACAAAAGAACACACATGGTATGCAGTCACTGATAAGGGGATATTGACCCAGAATCTCGGAATACCCTAGACACAATCCGCATATCAATAGATTTCTAAGAAGATGGAAGGAGAGACCCCTGGTCCTGGAAAGACTGGATGTAGGGGAACGCCAGGACAGAGTAATGAGAGGGGGTTGAATGGAGAAAAGAGGGAGGGAAGGGGGCTTATGGGACTTTCGGGGAGGGAGGAAACGGGAAAGGGGAAGTGATTTGGAATGTAAATTAAAAAAAATAAAATAAAATAAATAATAATAATAAAAAAGAAAGTCAATAGTAGGATGTGGCTGCCAAAATAACAACAACAACAACAACAACAATAATAATAATAATAATAATAATCTTAAATGAAGTTAACAGAATCAGAATTCTGAACAGTAAGTTGAAGCAATTTTCTTTGTATCTTCCACTGGCCAGACCACATGTGGAGTGTAGGCTTGAGGTAGCATATTACTGAGGTATACTGAAAAGGTCCAAAGCATTTTTACACTGGAAGTAATTAAACAAAATTAAATAGCTTCAGAGAAGAAAATAACTCTTTTAGCAGTTATTTCAAATACATACAGTTTGTAGACAAGAAATTAAAATTGGTTTGATTAACTCTAAGGGCATGGCACAAATTAATAAATTGAAGGTTTGGAGAAGCCGGCTACATGGTTTTTGAAAATCCTCATAGACTCCAGTTTCACACCTGAAATGGGGAATTTGAAGTAGTTACTCCTGAAAGGAAAACCTATGACCACTAATTTTTTAAGCCAGCACAATTCTTAACTCCTTTCTAAATATTTATTCCTATAGCAGAGATAACTGTAGTTCTTGCCCCTCATTAAAGAGGCTTCTCTTTGCGACACACAAAGACCATTACAAAAAAAATACAAGTCAAAAATACAGAGAACAGCCGGCCATGGTTGTTCTGCCTGAACTGATATATTGGCAATATAATTCCTATATAAAAGGCCCAGAAAGAAGGAGCAAAAAGAGTTTTAGAGCCAAGAAACAAGGAAATCTACTGTAATATTCTATCTTCTAGGTATGACAGGGAAGCTAAACCATGATACCTCAACAGTATGGGAGCCGAAGCAAAGACGGAACAAGAACATCCCCAATAGACACACTAACATGATAGGGAGAAATCTTATGGGGTACAAGTCCTAAACAAAGAACTGCAGGGAACTAAGGATGGTGAAATAAAAAACTATAGTCTTCCCTGGAGATATGTCCCTAATTGGTTATTAAATACCAAGTCCTGAAATCATATACATATAAGTGACACTAAATTGACTCAATAGGTTGTAGTTACATATTTATGGAGATGAATATATAACATAAACAATTTTTAAAAGGAGGCCAAATATTTGAATAACAAGTTATATACAGCTTGAATAAGAATGGATCCCCTGGGCTCATAGATTTTAATCATTGGACACCAGGGAGTGTCAATATTTGAAAGGATTAATATGAAAGGGAAGTATGTCACTGGAGGTAGACTTTGAGGTTTCAGAAGCCCAAATCAACCAAGTCCAGACTCTCTCTCTCTCTCTCTCTCTCTCTCTCTCTCTCTCTCTCTCTCTCTCCCTCTCTCTCTCTCTCTCTTTCTTGCTGCCTTAATTATCAGCTACCATGTCTCCCTGTGTGCCTCCTCGCTCTCTGTTTTGAGGATAATAGGCTAACCCTCTGAAACTGTAAACAAATCCTATTTAAATGTTCTCTTTTATAAGAGCTGCCATGGTCATAATGTCTCTACACAGCAACAGAACACTATGACATTAGCAATTAAGTAAACAATAACAAAGCTACAACCCACAAAACCACAGAGCCAGAGAGGGTAGGTATAGATTAAAGGACAAGAGGGAACAGGTCGATCTTATTGGGAAATAGGAAATAAAATAGATAGCTATAGATGGATTGGTGGGGAGAGAATGGAAGGCTCAAAAGTAAGAGGAAAGGGAGCAGGGGTTATAGGAGGGAATATGGGGGGGGGAATACAGCTAAAATTAAAGGCTATTTGAGAGATAGATTGCAAACTTAATACACTAGAAACTTCCTAAGCTATGCATATGAATGAATCCAATCTAAATCAAATCACAAAATACTGGGGGAAAAATAGTCCCACCTAGACATCTCCTGTCACCAACCAAAACTTGCAGTACCAGGATTAGGTTACATCTAACTAAGTTGTTGGCCAAGGGGCCTCACAGGAATCCCCAATCAACCAAAGTTGTTGCTAAGTCTATAGACTGTTCTCCAGTCTATAGACTGGAAGAATGGAGTCTTGGAAGCAAGACTCCATTGCTGAAGACAATACCCACATAACTCATTGAAAAGGGAAATGTTTTTTCCAGTGTGTTTGATACTGGAAGGTACTCTCCACACTACCAAAAGATGAATGCAAAACACCAAGTCACCCACAAATCCTTTATCCACAATGATGATACAATGATACCTGCAAGATATGCTAGTGCAATGGTGGAACAAAGCTTATTGAGGTAACCAATCAACAACTGATTTGACTTAAGGTCCACTCCACAAGATGGAATGCATACTGGGCATTGCTTGAGTGCCTAATAACCAAACACTAGATATCAAAGGGACCTATGGTACAGCCAAATGATACTGGTGTAAAAAGGAAAAAACTGTAGTGATAAAATTACTCCTAATAGTATTCTGCTATACTCATAGATCAGTGCCTTGTTCAACCATCGTCAGAGAAGCTTCCTTGTGCAAAAGATGGGAACAAATATAGAGACCCACAGCCAGGCATTACACAAAGAGTAAGAGATTTGAAATACTGAGACCTAATGGGAGATCACCATCAAATCTCCCTCTTAGCCCAAAGAATCCCCCAGAAGAAGAATAGTTAGCCAACATATAATTGATTCGACAGGTTTTCTTTTAATGTGCTTTTATTTAGTTATAGTTGGAAGGGGTTGTTTGTTTATATCATTTTTTTTCTTTTGAGTATCATTTTGTTTTCTTGGTCTTAGAGGATTTTCTTATTATATTGGGTTTTTGTTTGTATTTGGGGGAAGAAAGAGAATATAATTAAGTATATTTAAATTTAAAAATTGTTTTAAGCAATAAATATGCTTTTATATTTATTTTATCCTGTTCAGAGTAAAACTGAGGTCAATTTAGCTCAAAAAAGCAACATAAGAGAATAATTCAGGGGATAATATTTCAATAGTTTAAAGTATGAATAAGCACAGAAAATACTCATTCCATCACTTTTAACAAGGTAAAATCAGCTAGAGTAGTCAAAAATTTGGAAATACAATAAATGCTTAATGTTTCTTTTTAGGAAGAGAGTTCCAGGACTTATTTCATGGTGTTTTTTAAAACTTGTTTTTGTTGAAATTTGCATATTCTAGAAGGAACAGGTTGAAGCAACCCTTGATCTACTGAATAATTAATAAGCTAATCCTTTTGCTAGTTTATGATGTGTAGACCAAGGATAAATTATAAATATAATTTTGATGATTAAGAAAACATTATACAGAGATATCAGCATTGCATGGTCACATAGTGTGAAATGGCTATTTGCAATCTATACTAGAAGTAGTCACCTAGAATACCTGCCAGTCAGAGCTCTTTCATCTACCTTGCTTGTCTTTTTATTGAGAGGAATTATCGGTGAGTATTATAGAATGTCACAAATTTATAACAATGAATTAAGTCCAATTACTGATGAACTTATCTTTTGTTAAAATTCATTAACTCAAAATTATAATTTACCCTTTCATGTGTAAATGCCATTAGACAAAGCAGATGTTAACATGCATTGGTGCCAATTTTGTGATAGTCTCAAAGATCAGCATGGGTTTTGTCTTAACTTTGGCATTCAGTTCAAACTACTTTTCTTCCTTACAAGATCTAACTTGTAAGATGGTTTTCTTCACCCAGCCAGCTTGGGAATTTTCTCTTGTTAGCTCTGTTAAGTGAGTCATGACTTAAAGGCATGCATGCTCGTCCTATCAGAATGTAATTAGTAGCTTAAACTTTTTCAGAATTGCTGTATCATCCATGCTAAAAAAATATCTCAGATGCTCTTTTAGATTAAATACTGTACAATTAGTTCATGCAGTCCACTAAAAACAAGGGTTTCTTAGTCTCTCAGAGTTGAGTAAAGTGCTGTAGAGATAATAGGCGTACATTCGTCTGAGTGAATAAATCCATCAATTTAGGAAGATTAACCACCCACAGCCTAACTCAGTCTGTAATGCCCCAGGGTGGAATAATGACAAAATAGAGTTTTCTACATAACTTTACTCATCTTTTGAGAAATTTTAACATGTAAATCATAAATACTTTCTCCTATTTCAAGTTCATCCATTTCATAGAAAGGGTTAAAATTAACATATCTCTAATAAATTAATCCACAACATGTTGTCTTCTTCATCAGCTCACAAAGCAACATGTATTGACACTTCATCCTGACTCCAGCCTAGGAAATGGATCCAACTGCAGGGTGCTGGTCATACTTTATTCTTTCAAGAAGAAAAATATGCTTTTGTTGTTGTTGTTGTTGTTGTTTTTACATTTTCTAAATTATCTTGGGAGCAAAATTGCCTGCAGGTACAAATGTGCTTAGTTGCCCACGTCCATCTTGTGGTGTCACCTGCTAAGGTAAAGAGTCTGGAATAGCTCAGACACATTATGGATGGGTGGCCTTTTGTTTACGGCAGACAAAACCTAAATCCTGAGGATTACTGGCAGATATCATATTACATACAAGATGGAGTTACTATTATTCCCCTCTAAGACATATAGTGTCTCCCTTGGGCAGAGAAAAGAACGCATAGCCAATCATAAGAAGACAGAATCCATTAAAGATTTATGCAAGCCTGAATTACTGAGCTTTAAACTATTTTCTTTCCTTTTTTCTCCCCCTCCCCCTTTTTTCTTTAATAGAGAGCTGTTTCTTCCTGAACAGTCAAGCTGATGTAGATAGTATCACTAATAATCCTTGGCTTAGGCATGGGGCTTCTAAATGACTTGAATTAGGCTGGAAGATGGGCTGTTTGTCTCTCTTCCTCTTTGTTTCTGTTTCTAAGGCTCTGTCACCAAATGTCCTACTAAACTGGCATTTATGTGGACTTGAGGTCTCTGTGTTTAAGTTGCCTTTTAAGCATAGTCAATGAAACAGCTTTGAAGTTGTTGAACTGTGTAAATGTTATATTAACATTTTCTCTCACAATTAGAGACATTTACATGGTCTTGTTGAAATAGCTCTTGCAGAGGGAGGAAAGACACCAGAAGGGAAGGTACACAGTGAACTGAAAAGGCAACGGTGAGCTCTATTTATTTAGTTTCTGAAATAAATCACCCCGGACTTTTCATTTACACTTCCAGAGGATGGTGGTTAAGAATAGACAAACAAAGGAACTGTGAGAAATCATTTCATGTTGCTCCTTTGTTACATTAGATCACTTCATTCCCGCATTTCACATGGTTTGCATAAGGAGATTTGGCTGACGACACAGCAGGTTCTTTAAATTTGCTAACTAATAACAAGGCCTTGGAAGCTCATTCTAAAGACCTTAGACTCATGGGTGATGATTCAAAAATTATGAAACTACAAGGAGTTGTCCAGTTATAAGAAGAAAAGCAAATAAAGTAAATTAGACATTAATCCAAAGTATTCCCAACTATCCATGTCCCTATTTAACAGAAATCATAATGTGCTCCCGAACTAAAAAGCGATTGGAATCACTCCAGTAACTACATGTGTCGCTGCATTCTGATGAACAGGTGAGGAAAGGGAGATAGAATCACTTAAACTCTAAGGAAATATTTTAATAGTCTAATTTGTTTCCTCTCTGCACACAGAGGCACCGGTTACTGATTCACCATCAGTAAAATTTCCTACTTTCACGTTGACATTACCAAATTTATCTTCTCTGAAGCTGAGTAACATTACTTATATTCCCATAGAGTTACTAGATCCCCAAGGCTTCTGTCCAATGACAGCCATGTCATATCACACATAAGACATATAAAAAAGATATTCAAGAAGCATCCCTTGCTCAACAAGTATGAAATCTCCTCTGGTCTGTCAGTTGCTTTCTCTCCAACAAGGCAAATATGAGAGAGAGAGAGAGAGAGAGAGAGAGAGAGAGAGAGAGACAGAGAAAGAGAGGAGAACATGGTCATGTGTCTGTGTACAGGTACAGGTAGGTATGCACAATTGTGTGTGTGCATATAAAAGCCAGAGGCTGACAATAGGATAGTTTTTTTTCTTCCTGCTTTCCACTACATTATGTTTTAAGACAAGGCATCTTATGAAACCTAGCTTACTAATTTGGCTAGATTGACTGGTCAGCAACCCTCAGTAAAACTCCTCCTTCTGCTTCCCCAATGCTAGGACAACAGGTATCCACGGCTGTGCTCCTGATGTGAGTTTTGGAGGCCTACCTAAGGTCTACATGTTTGAGCAATAATAACTTTACAATCTGAGCATTTTCCCAGGGCCCAGACACTAAAACATAGCATCACAGTTGCGGGACAAAAAAAAAAAAAAAGATTCTTGGAATACCCATAGCAATCAAATGAGTAAACAAATTAAATGAAATTCGCTCAAAGAGTTAAAAGTAAGTAGAATAACATGGGTTAAATAAGCGAGAGGGGGTTGAATGGGGAAAAGAGGGAGGGAAGGGGGCTTATGGGACTTTCGGGGAGGGAGGAAACGGGAAAGGGGAAATGATTTTGAATGTAAATAAAAAAAACTTAGAAAATAAAATAAAATTAAAAAAAATAAATAAGTGAAATGTATAAACTATTCCCTTTGATGTTCGTCATGAAAACTAAAATCTCAGTTAATTTTGATTATTAAAATATTAAAGCACAAATTATATTAATTAATTAATTCTCATGGGAAATTTTATGATATTTGACACAAAATGCTCAAATGAAAACAGAACTGAGAAGCTAAGTGAGTTCATTTTAATCCAGTAAGTTGCCAGTTATGATATTCTTGAAGTTTTCTTCTTAACAACTTTCCATGAACAGTGTATCTGCCTAGCAAATGAATCTATTTAAAGATGGATTCAATCATTACAAAACCCAGGTAATATAACTGGAAGAAGTTATCAAGCACCATGCTTCCTTATTCATTTGTAAAAGTGGTTCCAGGATCTCAGATTAATTTTTCCATTGATTATAAATAGCATTTGATATAAACTGAAATGACTTTTACATATTTGAATTTCCAGAAAAAGTGAATTCCATAAACCATTAGAAAATTCACAATATAAATCACTTGGGAGTGGGAAATGTTGTCTAAGGAAGATGTACAAGTTTATGAAACCTCGAGTCAGAAAGAAAGCATTCTAAAAGTTAATGAACTTACAGTGACCAATAACATTGAGTTTCGGACTTGGGAGTTGATTCAGTGGGTAAGCACTTGCCTTACAGCCATGGGATACGGAGTTCAATCTTAGCACCCACATAAAAAAGCTGGATCTAATTCCTGCTCTGTGGAGATACAAGGACAGAGAGTATCCAGAACTTGCTCCTCAGTCAGCCTAGTCTAATTGGAGATTCCCTGATCTTGGTGAGAGACTCTGCCCAAAATCAAAGCAGATATTGCCTAAGGAATGATACTGGAGGCTGACTGGGTTCTAAAGGTCCACTGACAGCATGAAAGCAAACAAATAAAAAAAAAATCAAAAAGGAAATGCTTGAATCAGATTAGTTAGCAATGTAAGATGCAGAAAATGGTTGGAATCTGAAAACAATTTGAAGATTTGTTATCTTAGTTGCTGTCTATCACTATGAAGAGACACCATGAACAAGGCAACTTATGAAAGGAAACACTCAATTGGGGGCTTGCTTATAGTTTCAAAAGTGCTGATGCAGGAGCTGAGAGCTTCCATCTTATACTCAAGTAGGAAGCAAAGGGAGAGCTAGGATAAGTGGGAATGGTAGGAGCATTTGAAATTTTAAAGTCCACCCCTTCTGGCATGACCCCCTCAACAAGGCCACACCTCCTAATCCCTCCTAAGCAGTCACCCAATTGTAACCAAAATACATATACATGAGCCTATGGGGCTCATTCTCATTCAATTCACCACACTGGGTTATGAGGTCTCCTGACAAACTGAATCTGCAACATTGAGGACAAGGAGATCAGAAATGATTTCCATATGTCTAATTTTCCCGAACGTGGAAAAACAGAACTAAAATACAAAACACAGGAAAGGAAAAATACATATTTACTCACCAAAAACAATGTAGAAAGAGATGAGTAAGAAGGTTCAAAGAAAAAGTTTCAGGTTACAGGAGACTTAGTTGTTCTTTGTAACCATGAATTTACACATATTAAATAATAAAGCTATAGTATGGTTTGCCATTTTTTTATACACTAGTTTGAATTTATTGCATGGTAGAAAGATGGTATCTAATTTAACTTGCACTTCTTTACAGTCTACTAAATTAACCTATGTAGAGGAATGAAGGTTAAATGAATGATATGGATTTGCTCTCTTTCAATCATGTGTTTACTGTGTATCTTTCACAGCATTAGATTCGAATGTATATCAGTTACTTTTCTATTGCTTTGATAAAACAGCATGACCAAGGCAACTTACACAATGAAAAGTTTGTGTGTATGTGTGGGCACACATGTGTGAGTGTGAGTGTGTGAGTGTGCATGTATGAGTTTATATTTATAGATGGGAGTCTGTGATGGTTGAGCAGAGGCAGCAAGCATCTAAAGTAGCAGCTGAGAGCTCAGGTTTGAAAGCACGAACAGAAAATAGAGAGGACTAAGTTACAATTTAATTAGTCTTTTGAAACCTCAAAGCCCATCAAAAGTGACTCTTGCTTGCAAAAATATTCAAAATACCTCCTTCTGTCAATTTTGAAATATACAATGCATCATTGTTGATTAGCATCCCCAACTGTGCAATAAAACATTTACTCATGCCCTCTGGCTATAACTTTGTACCCAATGACTAACCAGCTCCCATGCCTCTTCATGCCAACCTGCTCAGCCTCCAGGTAGGAACAACAATTCCACTCTTCATCCATTTGAGGGTATGGGTACAGCATGCTAATAGTATCTCATTTTTAGTGTTTAATGATCAAATGGGAGTAAATAGTATTTCCAGTATGATGAGATGTGATAGTTTTGATTTTTATATAACATGAACCTTAAATATAAGCCAGATTACCAGAAGAACCTTCAAAGGGGTATATCAGAATTGCAAAAGACATTACCTTATTCTCTAGGGGGGATGTTTGTTAAACCCTGGATACTTTGATTTTTTAAGGACAATTTTGATGTTTTAATACTTAATGAAAAAACAATCTTGGCTATTCTAAATATGAGTTAAATCTTGGATCACTGGGAACTTGCAGTTTAGCTACATATTTGTTCATCACTATGATAAAAAATTTAGCAGTTTTCTATCATTAAAATACCAGTTGTCAAGTGTATAGATGATGTACCAGAATTTGGTTTTCCTCTGTACTTGGTACTTTCTGTCATTTTAGCTTCTACTGTCCATGACTGGACATTTTATACATGAGGCTCTATTCCTGGTATTTTTCTTTTTGTAACTTATTGACATTTTTGATAGTTGTCTTTCTCTTCAGTTCCACATTGTGATCTTATGCTTTTAATACTATGTAGAAAGTGAATAGTACTCTATGTAGAGTAAAAGGAGAAAATGGATATAATTATCATTTTAGTGTAGGAATCATAATGAAATATATCAAACTTGATAATGATAATAATTTTATGCAACTTTGAAGAATAAAATTCATTCAAAATAAAACTTATTTTGAAAGGATTATGCCCATAAGATGATAGCTCTCATGTAAAAATACACACGCAAAAATTAGAAAAAAAAATGTTCTTTACTTTCTTCTAGTTCAAGATCCCAGACAGAAATACAGAGATGGGAGTGCCTCAGAAAGCACAGACTAAACATAAAGATACTGAAGGAGTTGGAAGATAATGAAGGGATTAAGGCAAATTAAGGCAGCAATATAATTTTTCCAAAATTGCTACAGAGAAAATTTTTAATGTATTTATAGGCCATGTTTGAATAACTAAAATATTTTTCTTCATTATCTTTTCTGTATCAAGCTCCAAGGTAAGCAGGAAATCTATCCTCACAATTTAAATTACAAATTACAAATTTATGATGAGAATAAGAAATACCTATTGGAACATTCCTGAAGAATCACAGAATACAAAAAGCTGTCAGGTTTCCTAAATTTAGGCTGTCAGTCATGTCTTAAAACTAGGCATTTCTCAGTCAGAGCTTCTGCCCTATCCTAAGAATGGAAGAAATGTTCCAGATAGGCAAGTTTTCCACAATTTCTCCCTATGATCCTCTAAACATCTCTTGCTATATGGTTGTCTTTGCTAAAATACTTCAAATTCATATTTCTCCCAAAGTTATTAAATAATTTTACATTTTTATGATTTTTTTTAATTATTTATTTTATTTTTTTAATTTACATTCCAAATCATTTCCCCTTTCCCGTTTCCTCCCTCCCCGAAAGTCCCATAAGCCCCCTTCCCTCCCTCTTTTCTCCATTCAACCCCCTCTCGTTACTCTGTCCTGGCGTTCCCCTACATCCAGTCTTTCCAGGACCAGGGGTCTCTCCTTCCATCTTCTTAGAAATCTATTGATATGCGGATTGTTTTTATGATTTTTATGTACTGATTTCTTTCCTTGAAAATCTATCCAGTCTTCCTCCATAGTATCTATCAGTCACACTTGATTTCCTTTTCTGAGCAGACTATATAAACAGAGATCAGCCTTACAATAGCAAATACTGCCTCCCTTCTATACATCTAGGTGGCTGATTAAGTATGAGCATGCCATACACAGTAATGTCTGGGCAAGAAATGGCCCTTCTTTAATTATAGCTATAAATACCTGTTAGATGGTGTGGGAGAAAACACAGTCACATCTCTGGTATTGACAAGTATCTGATGTAGAGGAATTTTAATCCAGAAACATGGGTGCTCTGATCGTGTCCATAGACTTTCTAGGTCTATGTGATTTGGCTTGAATGTATACATGCCCTTGGTGCACACCTTGCATCTCTTTGGCTGGAATAGTTAGTAACACCTTTAATTCCAAACAATGACATCCAGTTGAGGGGCATACAAAGTGACAAAGCAGAGAAAGATTTGACAGAATGAGTCAGAGTTAAGAGAAACACTATTTAAGAGCAGGTCAGGGAGAGAGTCAGATGTCAGTAAGTTTGGAGTTGAGCCAGTTGAGAATCAGTGCAGTGAGTGTGTTACAGTAGAATTGAATTAACTTCTGAGTTCATGCAGTTCAGTGCAGGTCAGCAAAGGCAATTGAAGCCAGAGAATAAGAAGGAGTAAGAAAATTGGAACAAGTTGCCATAGTTAGTTTCAGGTCAAGAAGAACAATTAGGTGAGAAGCTGAGAAAAACAAGATTGAACAAATTGGCTTGGATAGGACTTTGAGCCAGAAGAGCTGAGTTGAAATAGCGAGCCAAATATCAAAAATCACTAGGAAGCGGTGAGCTTATTCAGCAGTAGGTCTCAGAGAAGATGATTACATCTGGTGAATAAAGATACAATTATACCTAGGATGGCTCAGTCCTGTTCACCCAACAACTGTGTTTCCCTGACAATTGGAAGCTGACTCAAACTATTTTTGGAGTTTTTGAGCAATTGCAATGTAGGGCCTTGGCAAGAATACAAAATCATCGTGAACATTTAGGAAGTAGATGGTGTGCAAGCCTTCTTACTCACTGTCAGAAGCATTTTCCAAGAATCTACCAAGTCACCACAAAGTAACTGTCAATCAGCAACAGAAGTTCAATCCACAAGAAACCCCCAGGATCTGCCAATCATCCCTCGTCCAGGAAGTAGCAAGAAACCACAGAAATAACACGGGAAGTTCTTTGGCGGTGTTACGACAAACAATGATCAGTGAAGGAGGCAAGGCGAACCAATGCCACAGCATTGAGCAACATCAGCAAAGACTGATGAAGACCAGCAAAGAGTGTCAAGGTAAACCAATGCCACAGAGTTGTCCACTGTGTGTTGAGTTATACTTCCACCCTGTCCAAACATCACATGAGTCCACTCTAGTAAAACATCCCATGTTCTTTCACCAGGCAGCTACCAGAAAAACACCACGTTTGTTCTCACCAAAACATCCTCTCATGTGTCTGCTTCAACAAAACATTCTCTCATAATAGTTTCCAGAAAAACATTGCATGACCCAACTGAGTCTCCAAAGGAACGAGAAATTTCCACTCCAAAGGTGTGATTATGTTTTCTTTCTTTGTATTACTTGATACACTATTTTATACTTTTTCTAACTTTTGTAATTATATATTATATATTAAAATAGCTACTTGTATATTACATTATATGTAACTAGCATGCTTTTGATAACCTTTGGATTTTCAATGTATTTTGGTTTTTATTTCTATTGATTTTTTAATTTTTCTTATGCCTTCTTAAGTTTATCAGGATATTTTAAGTAAAAATTCAAATAGGACAGTCCTATAGCTATCTCATGCAACCTGAAGCATTCCCACTTGGAGGGAGGCACATATGTCTTAAGAAACTAAACTTGTGAGACTCTGGATGCTTATGACACTTACAATGGTCAGGACACTCACAGCTAGAAGGTTCACAAGACCCTTTTATAGGGCTGTAAAAACAGAAACAATAAGTGTAAAGACTTTTCCATGGTGAAGCTAACTGCAAGCTTGGCAAGGAGTTTTCTTTCTCAGGTGAGCAGAGCCCCCAGTCTTCCTTCTGTATTTCAAACTCATGTTTTAAACTGACGTTATACTATGTTCATGGTCATTCAAATCTATTTTCATATCTCTCTCTCTCTCTCTCTCTCTCTCTCTCTCTCTCTCTCTCTCTCTCTCTCTCCCTCCTTATTTTTACTTTCATTTCCCATGGTCTGGATAACAGGCCAGCCAGTGGTACATAGTAAAACCCTTTCTCAAAACTAACAACAACAAAACATCACCAGAACACTAATTAAATAAATGTATGCTTCTAAGTTTCTAGATAGGATTGGTTTCTGAGTTTGTTAGTGGTTTTGTTTGGGTCTGTTTCTCAGATTGACTGCTGTTTAGAGAATATGACTGCCAGATCATTATGTGCCCAAGACTCAGTACTGCATCTGCTTGGAAATAACCTGTACTTTGCAGTCGCTGAACATTTCTTAGAAACAGTCTGTTTTGTTACAAAGGCATATATATTTACACTGAGAATTCCATTGTTTTCCTCTCCCTATTCTTTGTATTATTTTAGTCCACCAAGCATGCTGCTTTTATATATTTCTTGGAAGGGCTTTCCTTAGTGTTTTATGTTTGAGGGCAATGCTACTCACTGCAAAGAAAACCAAAACCTTTCTAGTCTCTTGGGAAAGTGACTATTTATCATATGTTTTTGCTCTTTTTATTGTTTGATATGCTTCACCTAATGTAAAAGTATTGTTTGTAGCCTTGTTAATATGGTTACATCTAATTCCTGAGAGCTATTCTTTCCAGTATTTCACATCTGTGGTTAATAACAAATGGACATTCTGCTCTAACACATCAGGACATAAAATTAACCAGTGCTTTTATTCTTCTTATGGACAGTCATACTGACCAAACCTGCTGAGTCAGTCAACAGGGTCTCAAGCAAAGGAGTGAGGATTGAAAATGAAAAACAGACAAAATCATAACATGACTCCAGCCAGTGCTGAGGCTGAAGCAGCTTTATTTCTCTCCAGCCTGCTTCTATATCATTCTAGGTACATCCAAAACACATGATCAGTTCTTAGGTCAAAGAAAAAGTAATCAAGTGAAGTAGTAAACAAGGAGATCACACAAGATAGTAATGAAGTGAAGTAGTAAGCAAAAGGATCACACAAGATAATAGTTAAAGTAGTAAACAAAGCTCCATGATCACTGTTTCTAATATTCTTATCTGAGCCTACCTCCTTGTCAGAGTTCAGTGACAAATGACAAATTCCTAGAAGTGGCACCAAAAATTCTCAGTATCATACCACTCCTCATTATGTCTATGAACTTTTCTTTTGTGAATTAATCTGACTTATGTTAACATTATTAGTCGTTTAATCCATTAAATTTGTGTTAGTTGAAATTTACCACACGCCTCATAATTCTATTTGCCTCAGATTATTATTTGGGAGCATTAAAGATGTTAGCTAAACATGGAATTTTAACTTCCTCCTTGTTCTGTACAAGGACATTTGCTGTGTAATTAATTCTGTCTACAGTTCCTTCTCTCACCACACCAGAAGCAGGGAATCTCCTCTTTGGCTTCCAGATAGCTACACTGTTCAATGAACTTTTTCTTGCACCTTGTTGAGATAGTTTTGTATTCTTGATTGACCAGGCCAGTACGGGTGAGCACGTAAATGTCTTCCCACTGTGATATCAGTGTTAATTGCCAATTTGACAGAAGCTAGAATCACCTACAAGCTAAGCCGCTGGGCACATCTGTAAGAGATTATCTAGATTAAAGTGAGCCTTTGAGAATGTCTGTGAATGATTATCTTGATTAGGTTAATTAACGTGAGAGGCATAATCAAAACTGTGGACAGAATGGTTCTGTGGGTGGGGCTCCTGTACTGTATAGAATGAGGAACTAAGCCTGAACAGGCATTCATCACTCTCTGACTCCTGATTGTGGATGTGAAGTGACCAGTCACTGACTTGACTTCCAGGCCATGACGTGCTGTACCTTTGAACTTTGAACTGAAATAAAACCCTTCTCCCTTAAGTTGCTTTCATTGGAGTATTTTATCTCAGTAATAGAATAAGAACTTAAGCCACCACCCAATTTCAAGAATACAAACCCATTATAGTCATAGTAGTTATTTCTGCTTGCATATGATTTCTAAACTGCAGCAACATGGATAGTGTGAATGAATGTTTCTTGTTGAAGGTGTTCTGTGCATTTGGCTGTTTTTAGCAACATATTTGGGTTCTTCTCTCAGGATACCAGTCTTCCATCTCCAACTGGCTTGCATTGTAAAGTACTCTGTCTCCAGGTACTTCCTGTAGTCCCCTGTCTGGCACGCACAGCCAGGTGAGCAGCTAAGGACTCGGGCAATGAAATGGAATATGTTCTATCTAAATTATTGTGAAATAATAATATCTAAATTATTTATGAGTTACCAAATAATACCATGCCCTGATGGAAACTATAGCATTGCACAACCCACTTCTTGTTCTGATAAATACAAGATTTACAAATAAATTATTAAGTACTAAGTTCTGCTTTGCTAAAGATCACTGAGTGACTTTGTGACACTGATTTAACAATCTGAATATATTATATATAAATTAATATTTCCTTCAGTTTAATGGGAGTTTGTGAAGCATCTTTCTCTTAGACTGGTGAGGAGATGCTAGCTTGCACAGAGAAATTGAGTGTTACCAAAATTCTTTAGGCAGATACAGAGATGTATGCCAAAGTTAGCTCAAAATTTGCCTGATGAGGAGATAAGTGGTTTTTCAATTATGTAAATTCAGTATCTGAATAACTGGGTGTTTTGGAAGTTCTTAAAAACATCTATCTTAGTACTTCATATAATTTTAAAGTTTAGTCATTTTCCTGAATCTCAGACTTGAAAGGATTCATTATCCTAACAAAATCATATAGATATCTTCTTTTATGTTTGTATGTTCCCTCTAAATAGATATGTGTCCATGTACAAATACACCCACATATAAATGTAAACAAAAAGGAATTGAAGTCCTATATTCAGCAGCAGAAAGCTTACAGAAGCATAGTTCTGAGTTCTTCATCACCTGTCTATCTCACCAAATCAAATACAAGAAAAATTAAAATTTTGTTAACATTTCCTATAATCATCACTCCATTTTGATATTGATTTGAAATAATGTTTACCATGCTGTGTGTCTTGATATATATGAGCAGAGTGTTGATACATTCAATAATAAGCAGAATATGTAAGAGGGCTAATGAATAATTAACAAAGTACGCACTCTTGCACAGGATTGAGTTCACTAATACTGTTTGGTTGTTTTGTTTTGTTTTGTTTTAGAAAAATTAAGCTTCTCTTGGTTTGAAGAATGACCTATTTCTCAAGGTCCTCAAGATGCCTAACAGCACCTGCCTCCTGATCTCCTGTCCCCCTTTGGACTCCAGTGAAAGTTCAGAACTGGACCTCTTCTGTGCTGTCCTTGCCTTGGTTCAGGCTAGGCTTTCCAACTGAGATTATTCAACCTATGTCTAAGATTCCAAATTTGACTCTTTGAGCCAAATTTCAGATACTATCTCAATCTTAATTCTTCTAGATGGGAAAAACGAAACAAAGCTCCCCTCTACCTCATTCTCTGCACACACATTTTCATTTGCAAAGTTACAGCTGTTTTTGCTCACTTGTAAGATTCTAAGAAATAACAATTCGAGATTCAGAAATGTGCACAATGTTTCACTGAAATTTCAGCAGGCAGGGAGAGGTTTCTCGTTAGTAGACTTTTTTTTTTCCACAGTAGTGCTCTCCTACCAGCTGTTATCCCTGATCATACCACTCTTTCTGCCAAAAACATCTTCCACCAGCACCCTGCTCCTCAGCTGCGCCACTCCAAAACAATGTTTGCTCCTCATTAAAACTGTGATGTCAACTGAGAATCAGTCTACCCCACAAGCAGCTCAAACCAAACCAGGGAGGAGAGACACAAAAATCTGATCCTGGTGACTCACACCACAGAGAGGATGTGCCCCAGTCTCTGCATTCCACTCAAGCTGTGAGCTAAGGAGAAACTCTGCTCTGAAGGCTGGGAGGATGTCCTGATGGTAATTAAACTCTGTGGCCAAGAGGGCACATGTTGCTATTATGAGGACCTTGCAAAGTAAATAAACCACAAAATTAATTGGCTGCATCTCATAGAGCCCATGCAACTGAAGAGGTACTTGGACCATCTAACCCAGTAAATTGGAACCCTGGTTCTGATCTATCTCCAAGGAATAAAAAGACTTTTTACAACCAGATGGGGCTCTTAACATAGATATTGGCTAATGCTGTTGGTTATTGCCCTTGCCAGTGGTCTACTGTGACATGGAAAGACCTGATACAAAAAGGTAAAGCAAAATCCAGATTGCTTGAGAAGAGAGAATGATTTGGTCTTATTATGGCCCCGGACAAACTCACTGGCACTGGGGATTCTGCATCTTTTCCACCTACACCAGAGGAATCTGGTTGTAACTGAGGCTTCTTTCCTGCTTAGAACTTTGAGCTCACTGTGATTACATTATCTGTAATTACAAAATGCATTCCAAATTTAAGACACCTGTGCATGAGCCTGGGAAAAAGATTGATAGACAGTACTTGAGAGGTACTAAAAGGAGGAAAGTGGGTATGATGTAATCTGTTTCAATGAAAAATATATTAAAGATACACTTCTTGCTTAAAGCGTCCATTCCCTTGGTCTAATTCCCCCTTTGGTTCTTAGCACCACTCAGACATCAGTAGTAGGTCAGAAGAACTTGTTTAAATTACTGCTCAGCTTAAACATGACCAAACTGATCTTTGCTGAAAGCACAAGAAACTATGCCTGAGATTTCCCTTTCTTCCCAATAGCTGATTCTGAAAAGTTTACACACAATCACGAAGACATTCCATAAAGTTAAATGACAAAGCCATATGAAGGTGAGCAAGGCATATGAGAGGAGAGTATGAGTTGCATAGGAGAAAATGCATGAAGCCAAAAATACAATGAAACTATTATGAGTAATGTCTTACCTGTGTTGAAGAGCAGTGGTGCTTCTCATGATGTGTGGTTGAGTCTGGAACACATACTGAGTTTCTTGGTGGAAACACGATTCAACTGGTGTTCAATTGTAGAGGGTTATAATTAATTATTTGGTCAGTCAATAGGCTATGTACACGCTAGATGAAGTGAAACTGAGAGAAGGAATGGAAAATGGGAGCATATTACCATCAGGTGATTCTAGTCATTAGCAGATCCAGAGCATGTTCTTATGATAACCTCTGTTCTGAAGCAGCCTCCCAAGGGAGAGACTACAAGTTACTGGCATATAAAGCAAGAAAACAAACATCAGATGTACACACACACACACACACACACACACACACACATATATATATATATATATATATATATGGGTTATTTAGGTATATACATATGCATATATGTGTGTATGTGTGTGCATATATATAGTGTATGTATGTATGTATGTGTCTGTATATGTACATATTTGTATATCTATAAATAAAGGCAAAATAGCATTGTCTTTCATAATAATCAGGCTAATTTGGTTCTAGACAAGTTCTTTTCTTATTTGGTTCTGAGATAATTAATTTTCTTCAAAAATGACCAAAAATAATGACATGATTTAAAAACTACATTCTAATATTTTCTTGACAAAAGTGTAAATGCAATAACAAATTAACTAATGTGAAGCTTATTATTTTATATTGAGCAAAATTAAAAGTATACCAATATACTCTATGCTAAAGCATTATTTCAGGGATATCTCAGATAATAAAGTATAATTTTATTTGAGTTGAGATAAATTCTCATTATATTATTAATTACAGAGACATAAAGGAGTTTTGAAACTCAGTATGAAAATAAGATGAGATTCACTGCCTTCTCAAAATAAAAATGAATTATATAAACACAGATTACACAGTGTGGGAGAATAGGGTAATTCTGAATACTCTCAGTTCGCCCAGTCTGTGTCTTTTCTATCATCAGCTGCACACACAAACACCTTATAAATCATATTAGGAGAACAGACTAAGTGCCAGTTAGAGTTTAAAATTATGTGTCTTACTCTAGTCTGATTCCATATGTTCTCAAGCATATACAAGTATTCATATAGGCATTCATTCTGCATGTATGTAGACATGTGATATACGAGAAAGTTCTCTGTTCTATTACCAATCTAAAACTAACGAACCCTTTACAAAGGTTTTTGAAGAAAATAATGTATGTCTAAGTGTGTACACACATGCGTGGTATGATTTGTACATATATGTGGTGTCACTATACTGAGTACAAAGAGATAAACTTAAGATGTTATAAGTGTGGCTAAAGCATTTGTAGGATAATCCAATGAATGGAAAAGTCATATCTTGTACCTCTAAATTGATCATCTAAATTCATAATCATATATCTACATTCATATAAACGCATGTTTGAAAACATAAGGGAGAAGGATGTCCCAATGACTTTCAACAGCCCCACCATCTGCCAGTCACCAGTGAAAGGCAGAATGTTTTCATCTGTCATTATGGGTCAGATCTCCATGATTAAAACCTCAGGGCTTCTCAGGGGTATAAACTCCTGGTTCTCCACCTGCACACTTCCCTGTGGACTCATCACCCTTGACTCTAAACAATTCTGCAAAAGCAAGTTAATTTTAATTGAGAAGCAGAATTTAACAATGACTGGAAGGGAAAGCTAGTTACATTACTTACCAGAGAAAGTTAACACAGGATTTTGTTAAAAAAAAAAATAGTATATTCGTATATTCTGGCGAAAGTGCTTTTCTTGGTTTTATATATATATATATATATGTATGTATATATATATATATAATTAACTGACTACAAAATTGTTTTTAAAATTAGAAAGAACTAGAATTATAGTCCTTGAAGATTAGTTACCCTCACTGGAATAATAGCAGCATTCCAGTGGCCTGCAAAGCCCAATTTGACTTTCCAATGCTTTGGAGTCAATAAAATCCCCGATGATTTGGGGCCAATCACATTCCCAGTTGTTTAAATCCAGGTTCATTTTAAAGAAAATCCAATTTGTGTGGTCTGATTCACTTACATTTAACTTATCAAATAATATTGCAAAAATTAACCTGTGTTGAGAAAAATCACCATTATAAAAATGTTGAAATCTCTGCTTTTTTAAAAGGCGAATGTCATTTCAAGGTTAAGTAAGTCGGTCTCTGCCCCAAAGTTTTCACTAAGAACTGAGACTTCAGACTCTCAAGTTCCTGAGAGAACAGAGTTTCACAGAAACAGTCTGTCTTTTCAATCACAGGCAGAGCTGGGAGAAACTTGTGGGCTCTGCACTCCCAATTCCATTGAGAGGCCACCATTATTACAAACAGTGCCCAGCAGTTGTCCTGATACAAGACAGCCCTCCCTGGTTAAAGGACTGACAGAACAATGGTTTGCAATAAGCAACTCAGAACTTCTGTCTCTTTTCAGGGAATAATGCTAGCTTCAGAAATACAGGGGATAGAGTGTAGTTTTCCTGTTAATTTGCATAAGAAGCGAGGGATGGAACTACAACTTTCTCTCTCAAAACATTTGGAAAGGAATCTCAGTCAATATTTTTATTCAGATCTGATGGAGTCTTTTTATATTTTTTGCAAGCTAGAATGTGATACTGTCAACTATGTTAACCTTATCTATACCATGAACTAGAAAACATGAATTTCAGTATCTTTGAAAGAAAATGTAGAACAGAGTTTGGTGGGAAATTAAATTTGATTATCATCAGGGTGTTCCAGATTGTACATTGTGGAAATCATAGAAAATCTTACATCATTTGATGGTTACTTGATAGAACAAATGTGGACTAAGAAAAATAAAGTTGAAAAAAAAAGGATCTGAAGTTTTTAATTCATTCTAAACCCCTTCTAAATGAAATATTTTATGATTTACCTTTTCTTCATGCATACAAGGTAATGTTAGTATGCTTATACCATATTTCATAGGTAAGAGGTATTCTAGAAAAAAAAGTATAATAGAAACATTAAGACAACAAAACAGGTTTGAACTCTATTTAGTGAACACTATTTGTAATGTGGCAACTTAATTAAGTTCTTTATATCTCTGTTTCCAGAAGTATAAGAATAATTGTGTCAGCACTGTTGTGGGAGCTAAATGAGCATACTTTACAGACATAAAAACAGATAGACAGACAGACACACAATCATATGTATGATTCAAATATATGGATGAATCAAATATATACATATATATAACTTAAGACATCATATATGTGTATCTATCAGTTCATAATTTTTAATTTAAATGTCAGATATTTGTTCATATACATATATGTGTAAAATACATATAATACTTAAGATACCATATGTCTGTATAGAAATGTATCAGTTCATAATATTTAACAAATAATGTCAGACACACCATTTTTACTTTCTGTCTAAGTTCTCATCATCCCAGTCCTTTCTCTCCATGCCTGCTATTTCACTGCAGTGGCATTAAAGGGACTCATCCATCTAGAACCATAAGCCAAAATAAAGTCACCCTTTCATATATAGTGTTGGCCATGATGTTTTATCATAGCAATAGAAAAGTAAGTAGTACATCTTCCAACACCATGAAAATGTGGAAAGCCTTCTTTAAACTTAGGAAAAAGCATTGCTTCCTTGATGTGTCTTGATTTTCAGATTTCATGTCCTAAAACAAAATATTACAATGACCAGGTTAGAACAAGCTAGCTTTGTAGTGCTGCTGATTTACCAGCCTCATCCTGAAATTTATCATTTCCTCCTCTGTATTCTAGACCTTTGTTTTAGCTCACTTATTGCTTACCTCATCCAAACACATTCCTTGTCTTCTTGCTACCATTCAAATATCCCTGTCCCATCTCTCCACTCTGCACTACAAGAAATCTCTGCTTGGGACACTGCTATTGTTATGTTAGTTATTCCTAGCTTTACTTCCAAAGTCATTTTCCTGGTTCTGATCTCCAGCTTCTTCTTCTTCCTATAAAGTCTTCCAGTTTTTAGCCATCACACAGAGAGGAGCAGTGAGGGTGGGACACCTCTCGACCATTCTGAAGATTTTTTTTCCTATTCCACATTTCTTCTCTAGAAAGAATACCTCTTGTTTCATGTTCCCATGATAGATACTATAGGGATTTAAATGAGAGTGGGTCCCATTGGCTCATATATTTAAGTGTTTATTACCCAGCTGATGGAACTGTTAAAGAAAAAGTAGGAGATGTGGCCTTGTTGTAAGAGGTGTGTCACAGGGGATGAATTTTAAGGTTTCAGAGCCTATGCAAGACTCAGTCTCTCTTTGCTACCTATAAATCCAAAGCTCCATGCTACTGCTCAAGAAATTTATCTGTCTGCTTCCCACTATTATAATCATGGACTAGCCCTCTAAGACTGTAAGCAAGCATCATTAAATGCTTTTGTTTATAAGAATTCCTTGGTCATTGTGTCTGTTTACAGCAATAGAATAGTAACTAAGACAAATACCAGGTCCTACTCTCTCCATAAATGGCAGTTGGTTATCTGACTACATCAAATTCTTCTACCTGGGAATTAATAAATTGGTATAATCCTCAACACAATTACCATAATAAGAATTTCACATAACACTTTGTCTTAGAAATACTATTGAATTTCATGAATTAGATCATATGCTTTTTGATGCCTGAAATGATTCATTTGTTACCTAAACAATCTCAAAGTGTACAGGGTAGATGCAGGAACCATTTCTTGTAGGATTGGTTGATTAGTAACTACAACTGTGCACACTGTAGAAATAACTAAATCCTAGCTTTTAATTTTTACACAAGTGAAATAAATTTAGAAACAGGCCTCTTCTAATCCTTTCACTTAGTTTTACCAAGTTCCTATCATACACCCAGGCCTACTTTTTGGATTTGTTTGTATATTAAAACTTATTTTCTGTATCACCATCAGCCTTGACTTTTTAACCTATGTGCAATGCTTAAAAGTGTTCATACATGATAGAATCTGGAAATATCTAAAAAGGATGTCTCTAGATAGGTCCATGAATATATTTCTTGGAAGATGGAGATGCTCTTCAAGAGTGGAGAAGCAATTCATGCATTGACTGCAATATAAAGAAGCCGTAGAGAAAAGCAGAGTAGCTTCACCAACTCTCCTTCAATTCTTGTTTGTGAGCGCATCTACTCTGTTGCCACCAGGGTTGCTGCCATGTTTCAGGACCCAGTTTCCTGGAATTTTCAATGAGGACTGAAGAACAATAACTCTATAAGAAATTTCCAGAACTTCTGCACCAGGCTGAGAATTCTGAGGCAACTAGCCTCATGGCCTGAGCAGAAGAAAATGAGTTCTCGGCCTTTCTAGTGTCCAGATGGCCACACGTGACTACCCGACTGCATTGTAAAAGCCAGTCTAGAGAATTTGTGTGGTAATATATATTTATTCACTTGGATCTGTTCCTCCAGTGAACCCTGATTCACTACACAGTGGTTATGTATTCGTTTCCAACATGACATCAACAACCACAACAACAAGAAAACTGCATTCTTCCTTCCTTCCTTATCACCATAGTCCGTACTAGTGAAAAGAGAATAATCAAACACTTAATTTGTCTACTATTCATAGTTATTCTGAGGTCAAGAAAAGTTCAAAATATTATCAGAGCTTCCAAATAGAAAAGGAATGTCTTGCTACATCCATGCTCACATTGTTCTACAAAATGTGAGAAGTGTCTACAGCATCCCTTACTTTAATTTTTGTTATATTTAGTTTATTGATATAAAGAATAAAGATGGAAACCATTTTTTATTTTTGTGTACAGATGTTTTGCCACATCTGTGCATAAGCATATATGCATGATGCCCACGGAGGCCAGAAGTTGGCATCAGTTCCCCTTGAAATGAAATTGTACATTTCCTTTGTGCTGCCGTGCCAATGCTGGGCATCAAACCCAGACCCACACAATAGGAAGTGGAGGGATCCATGAATGAATGTATGAGAATGTGTAAATGAGTTCTTTAGAGAATGTGTGTCTTTGACATAATCACAGCCATGTCAAAGACCCCAGTTCTTCACACCCATGGGAGTAGCAAAGCCTTCTCTACATGAGGCTCAAAGGAATGGCAAAGCCTCCCTCTGATTCCAGTAACAACATTTATGAAAACTGTCAGTCACAGCTTCCTCCTCTAGGTTGACTGAACCCTTCACAGACCTCCTACCTGGATTAGCTAAACCTTACTGTTCATTCACCTGAAAACCATAAATCCATCTCCCCACCCAGCTATACTCATTAAACCTGCAGCCTTAGTTCAGCTGTATAAAATACATATGCTGAGTTTTCAGGTTGCTGTTGGAAATCCCTCAGAGAGAACACATGCCACACAATTCAGCCTTTGTATACATGGGTCTGTGGGTCTCTCTTCTTCATTCTGTTGCTGCCCCAATCAAGTTAGGCCCTGAAGCTGTACAAAGCAGGTACTCTGGAAGAGCAGTAACTACTTAGCCATCTCCCCAGTCTATCAAAATACTTTTAAAAGCTCAAAATAAACTAATTTATACTTGACTTTTTAACTTTGGGAGTTTAAACATAATATTCAAATTATTGATAGTTAAAGACTGTCTGGACCTGACCATCTCTTATTTCTCTCTACCCATATATTGTGGTTGTGTGTGTTGTGTGTGTGTGTGTGTGTGTGTGTGTATCCCATAAACTCGGGTCTATTTCCTGCTTCTAGAATTTTATTTACTCTCAATACTACTTATCCTGTTGTGGTAAATCTCTAACCCAAAAAGGCCAGGTTAAAGAAATCACAACTCAGTTAATTGGAATACAAGCTACACGCCTAGATTGGGCAGATCTACCACTACACTACTCTATTCTCATCTATGAAATCTCATATAACTTGTGGTGTCTCTAAGCCACGTGGTTTTGTTCCATTTTCCTTCTACTTCCTCCTCTGTCATCCTCTCCTCCCCTCTTCCTTCTCCCCCAAACTTTTCGGCTCTACTTTTTTTCCTACTGTCCAGCCACTGGCTCTAGCCTTTATTTGAAAAGTTAAGGTGGGTAGAAGATTTACAAGGCACTGTATAAGCGATTCACTCCTCATCTGTAGTCTCTCCCTATTTAGCATTGAGAGAACATATTTGAGAAGACAGTTTTCATATAGTATACAAGCTAAACCAGGACATAATTTACAAATTTATAGTCTTTTAAGTTAGGATAGATGACAGCGATCAATTTTATTGACAAAAATGTTGGACTGGGTGTTAGGTCTATCCTATACCATATAATTTACAAAACCATAATAGTTGTGCTCAAATTTTATTTTGAGAGAAAGATTTTTTATTTAACAAAAACAGGAAGGGTGATATGTCACAGGATTTTCTCCATCCAATTACATTAGTGCAGAGGAGATCTATGATTGGACAGGGAAAGGGGACTGAGCTAAGAGTTATGGAGAGAGGGAGCATCTTGAAGGATAGAGGAGAACCAAGATGGCTTCAGATGTGTACCTGTGTGACATTTACCAACCACAAGTAGTTTCATTTTCACAAGTTTAAAAATTTTGGGATAAAGCTTTTATCATTATCAATTGGCTCTAAAATTATTGTATTGATGTCTTGTAAATTGTGATATTATTTAAACATAAATCTGATTGGTTAATTATGCCTTAAGAGTCTTGATTCTACCAGGTAATTAGGTGTTGAGGTGACTGATCGTGGGGTGTGTGGGCCGTTGTGTGGAGGCGAAAGGTAGTCAGGACCCCCCCCACCACCACCACCACCAAAGAGATGACCCGGCGGGGGCAGGAGATCTGGCAGGTTGTTTTATAATATTTCATGCAACATTATCCCAAGTCAGATCTATTGGCCTGATCTATCCACATCTACACCCATCTCTAATCAGTGTTGTCTCTCCTTTTGAATATCTAGAGACTAAAACTATACTGCAATTCTATATTAATAAAAAATATATATTGCTCTGTTAGTGTTTCAAGCACACTTCCAACTTATTGATTAAGAGTATAAATATGTGCGATTTAGAGGCCATAAATCAACATTTTTCTTAAAATTAAGTCAGACAGATTGCCACTGATCCTGAATAACACCTTTGGGAAAGAAAACAATTGTTTTGCATATTTTAATGACTGCCATATAAACATAGTAGTATTGCTTGTGAGATTTATTAAAGGGATATGATATTAAAGGGATATGATAAAGGTTGCTAACTATACCATTGTATATCTAATTCAGTATTAATGTAACAAGGCAGAGGGGAGGACAGGAGGATCAGACCAAGAGGAAGAGCCAACAGAATACAAGACAGGAACCCATCCCATGGTCCACTTTGGACCTCACTTCTGGATTACCTGGAAACACTAGAAAGATGAACATCAACTCTAAACTCTCAGAGCCTAGTAAATCTAGAGTGATAAGATGGCTGTTTTTAGAAAAACACATATGTTCAACTGAAAATTAAACTTGAAAGATGTGGGTATCAGTCCATGAGAAGCCAAGAACTGAATTTTTAAATAGAAATGAGTCCATTAACAGAGTGTGTGGGGATAAAGGATTCTTGTAACCAACCAATTTCAAAGCATAGCAAAGCTTGACTTTTTACTGGCCTTTCCAGAAAAGGGAGATGATCAATTAATAGAAATACAGAGGTGTTAACTGGTGTCAGGAGATGAAGTGTCCATCTGTTCTAATGGATGGATGGGTCTGGGTGTCTTGTTTCTGCATGGTTCTGTATATGCGTTGGTGTGGCTTTTGCCTTGTTGTCAAATATCTGAGTTTCAAATAGAATGGCACTGCCCTTTAGAAATGTTGAACATAGATCTTCTTAAAAGAAGCAACTAGAAGTCTTGCTTATAATCAGCTCTTAGATCTTGGATTTTTTCCAAAATCCTAGTCTTCTGAGACAGAATCATTTTATTTCACTCTAATTGCAGAAGCTATTTTACAATACATACCTTTTTTGGTCTGATAATGAAATTAGATTTGAATCAAAATCATGAGTTCATGTATATTCCTAGCACAGAGGAATGCCCACCAATGTTCTGTGAAAACGTACACTAAAGCAGGTGCCATTTCAAAGGTCTATGCAATTATTCTTAGACAGCAATTCTCTTTCATTATGTGGCTGTATTTTATAGATAGCTGTCTTCCTAGTCTTCAGATAACACTTGAGAAATGCAGAGACTGATGACTCTTTTTTGAACCTGTGTGTGTCTTCATACATAAGTAGGAAGTATGTATTTAATACATATTATTAAAGGAATACTTTTCTTTTTCATTCATTCCAATTATGATGTATGTTGCTGAGAAAATAAGCAGTACAGTGTCTTTGAGCTTAAGAAATGTCACTCGCCCATGGAAAGTTTAAATATCTATTCTCAAAGCCAGTATGTTCGACACTTTAACAGAGGGAAATAAGAACCGAAAGGCTGAAACGACGTGATAAAAATGTAAAAATCGATTGTAGGAAAATTTTGAGTGGTAATTGGATTAGCTGAGGGAAAGTTCGCCGCGTGTATACACGTGCATGCACACACATATACTGTGTTCACCGGAACGTGTTCTCCTGGAAAGGAGTAGGAAGTGCCGACAGCCGCTGATGTGGCTCTCACCCACTTCCGCAGTTCTGTATATACTCATTCTCCTACCTTCAGATGCTCAGCTTAAGAACAGGGAACTGCTTGTAGCAGCACTCGGGCTGATATTAATTGTCATGCCCAGGGAAAGAAGCAATTTATCAGATAACTGGGTCCCAAGCCATACAGGGCCCGAGAGATTAAAATGATCACCTTGAATTGCACTCAGAAGCTAAAAGGCAATCAGCACAGACGGCAGGGCACAGGTGGACCGTGCTCTGTGTAGCCAATCTAGTTAAGCAAGCGGACCACACCATTTTCAGGGTCTAAAGCTTCCGAGTGGTCTCTGAAGTGTTGTTCCACACAAAGCTTGGAGGTTGAATTGAATACAAATTTTTCACGCATTTGAGAATTTCTCCTAGAAGAAATGACTTTTAAAGAGAAAACAAATGAAAAATCATATGAAATAGACTCCAGAGAATTTGTTAAAATACAAAGGGCACCAGTAAGATGAAACAGGCTACTAAGTTATGCGTGAGGGAGTTTTAAAAACCTTGTGTTCCATGCGGCAGTAAGTTGTGATAGTCACCCTTCTTTCTCAGACTAGAAAGTCCCTGGAGGCATTTCCTACTCCCGCCCTGAGATCGTACTCACTTTTCAAACCTAGGATATAGTATTTACTATCACAATTGAAGTCAGAGCTAAACAAACTCATTTTTTAATGGAAGCGCCTGGAAAGGTTTCCACAAGGGCATAGGGTCCTTCTAATATCCAGGGGTCAGTGTAAGAATAACACTGGACAAACATATAATAGAATGGTTCATGGTTGAAGTATCAGGTTCGACATTTTGAGACTCCTTTGGACATTTGGTTTGAACCCCCTTGTGGTTAGTACAGACTTTCTGCAGTACATAAACTCAGTTTGTGCAATGAATTGTTTTTGCCTTTCGGATCTACAGCTATCTCTCTCTCTATAATCTAGCTCTGCTTTAACGGTACGATTAAATCCCTATGTACCTGTATCTTTCATTAATATCAGCAGTTCGAGGAAACACTAAGGTAGAAACTCACATAAGGAGAAGGTGTACTGCAAGACAAATTTCTAACTTTAGAAAGGTAAAAATGGCTAATTTAACTTTGAATAGAGAAAACTATCAACACAACCTCAAGAGTCTGTCCTCAGTACTACTTAATATTAAAAGGCATATGTCATTTCTATGATCATTTCTGTTCATGCCTTGAAAGGATGAAATAGTGCTCTGGCTCATAATTAATGAAAGCAATATCAATCTACCATGAGTAGAAATTTCTTATAACCCCCAAATGACAGAGAGAGTAATCAACAGTTATAATGTTCAGGAAGAAGACATGAAGGGATGAGGCTAATGGGGCCATGCTGATCTCAGCACTCTATTTTCTCTTTGAAGAAAAATACCTGAAGTTACTAGTTACACTTCCAAAAAACAGTCATTATGAACACTATATTTGGAGCATGGATATTTATCAAATTTCTACCCAATGTGACAATTTTCAAGCTACTCTGAAGTCACTAAGACTCATTGTTTTTCAGGGTGTCCTCCCCCTTATCAGAGTAGAAGGAGAGGGTGAGGGTGAGGAGAGTGGGGTACCAGTGAGGGGATGATCAGGATGTAAAGTGAATACATAAATAAATGAAAAAGTCATTGTTTTGAGCCATTATCTCAATAGTATGTGTTTATCTTGTTCTACATTGATTTAAAACTGAAACAATGCAAGGAGAATTTAGATCGAAAATCAGTACTACAATGCGTGCTCCTTTTTCTATCAGGCTAGACTTTGACACTTAGCCAGCTTCACAACCGTGTACTCATTCCTTAACTTGTATTGATATAGGAGATCTGTCTATTTGTCTAGAAGACTTAAACTATTTTATAATGCTTTCTTGACAAATGCTTGAACTTTCCAAGGAGGGAAAAAGACAATTTCACATAGGTCTTGCCTTATTGACCAAGGGCTACAAAACAGAAATAAAAATATTCAGAGCCTTGTATGCTTGAATAATCTTCAGTAAGTATATAAAAGAATTTAGATACACTGGAAAATCAACCGGTAAGATTGGTGGTAGCATAGAACATGTAAACTTATCAGCTTTTACTTTATCTTTCACATGTTATTGTGTGGATTAAATACTAAATCCAGAAACTTTCAGGCTTTGATACCCCCATACTCAACTTAGGGGTCCCATTAAGACTGTGGTGGAAGTGGCAGGCCCTACTGTCACGTGACTTCTTGTTTAGTCATGTATTTTTTATTTCTTTTCCGAGGTTCAAGAAGAGAAAACGTAGCCACAGCTCTTCCATATTTTTATGTCAATAATCTGGCATCTTTATTAACACTGCATCTCCCTATGCACCTCAGGTCTACTGTACACAGCACACTGTGCAGAAGAAAAGGAGTCAGAGAATGGGAAGAAGACTGTCAAATGCTGTCTTCTGGACAGCACACGTTAAGTACACTCATGAACTCACAGCAGCTGTGGGTTCCTGCACAAACTCTGAACAGTATAAGGCAGTCAAAATTCTATCATGGATAGAGCTGCTCTTCAGGTTCTATCCCTTATTGAGGATCTACTGGCAGTTGGCCACTGCTGAGGAGGGGAGAATCATTCTTTCTTGGGGTGTAACGACTGGTAGAGTTCTTGTGCTCCAATGGATGGTCCACAGCCATGTACATGCCGATAACATGCAGAGGACGCAGTGGGTTGTCAAGGAAGATGAAGGTGGGAGGGGTTGTTAGAAGTATATAGGGAGATTTGAAAGGAGAACTGAGGGAGGGCATCTCATTGTATACAAATGGAACAACCTCAACAATAAGGAAAATGATTTTTAAAATTCTACTCAAGTATGTAAATCATTTAAGTATCTCCAAGGCTATGGAATATGATTTTGACATAGAGGCTGGATTAGCTATAAGCAGCCTGGGATTTCATACCCAGTGCTGAATTAATGATTAATAATAAGATCAATAATAAGATCAATAGCCTGTTTTTAGAAGCACATACCCCCGTTTTTACTCGATACAAAAAGTGAATATTCACTTTTTCTAACTCTGGAAAAGATAGGAATCATGAGAGTTACTTATCTCTTTCCCTTTATCAAATATAGATCCTGGTCTTTTTCTTCCTTTAAATAATTTGCAGTCAGAAATTGAAAACTTACCTGGAAAATGTTTATTGCTCTAGCATCTATAATCAAGTGGTAGGCCCAAAGAAATGAATTTTTTTTAATTAAACATATTTAACTGTTTCTCCATTGGCATCAGTTGCAATAGTGATATATGGATTCAGTCAGATGCCCATTCAAAAGATGACTGGGTATACACATACAAATGTACAACATGACAGTGTTCAGTTGTCTAGCATCAAACCAAATACATGGAACTAGAAGACACTATGTTAAGTGACTAAGTCAGACAAAGAAATCCAAGAACCACATGTTCTCTCATATTTAGAAGCTGAAATGGTAGATGGGGGATGCAGAATAACAACTAAGAGAGGATGGTGAGTAAGGAGAAAGAAGGTTGGAGGTAGTTAGAAAATGGGCAGCACGGAGTTGGATCCAATTAATATACCCTGGTGACTCACCGCAGAATGGAGTGAGAGTGGTTCACAGAAACCTGTCACACTAGTTCTGATCAGCTGGGAGAGAGTGACTGGAAGAGAGATGTCATCCATAAAGATAAGGAGTTGGGGAGCTATTTACTATGGTCTGATGTTACATGCAAGATACGAGCCCTGATATATCACATGGTATACCCTACATATGTAAGATTGAAACAATAAACAAAGAAAGAGATGGATTGTTTTTCAAAGACTAACATCAGCATTTGTGGATCCTGGATCATTTGGTTCCTGAGCTGAAAGCAAACATCCCCTTCCAGAGAAATACCTATTCTCTGGGTATTTGTGGTAATTATGTGGGTCAAAAACAGATAAAGAATTTCAGAGTGGAAATATTTCAGATACTCATACCTCTTTTCAGTCTTCCAAAATATCATATTCTTTTCATAGGAGAATGGTGAAATAGATAAATGACATCAATATTTACTGAATGTTGCACAGATATTAGGAGGTAGTTTATATGAGAAACATCTTTATGGTAATATGTAGGTGAGGGCTTATGGGATGGATCAGCAGCTAAAGGGGCTGCCACTATAACTTAAGACCTGTACTTGAGCTGTGGAACACCATAGAACAGAGTTTCTCAACCTTGGATTGTGACCCCTTTGGGGTTTGAAGGACCTTTTCATGGGGGTTACAAAGTAGATATCCTGCATATTACATACTTATATTACAATTCATAGCAGTTCCAAAGTTACACCCATGAATGGAATAATTTCATGGCTGGGAGTCACCACCACATGAGGAACTGTATTGAAGTGTCTCAGCATTAGGAAGGCTGAGTGATGGTGCTCTACAAGGAGATAACTGATTCTCACAAGTTGTCCTCTGACTTCCACACAGATGCCATGATACCTGTGCCTTCATGCACACACATACACACAAACACACACACGAGAGAGAGAGAGAGAGAGAGAGAGAGAGAGAGAGAGAGAGAGAGAGAGAGAGAGAGAGAGGAAAAGAGGGGAGAGGAGGAGGGAAGGGGGGAGGAGAGGAGAGGAGAGGAGAGGAGAGGGGAGGGGAGGGGAGGGGAGGGGAGGAGAGGAGAGGAGAGGAGAGAGAATAAATGTTTAAAAAAGCAACATTAAATATAGACTCAAGGCAGTAGGGAAGAAAGGGAAGACAGCAGGAAAGGCAGGGCCACCTCTATGTAAATGCCCCCCACCCCCACCATGCAGCACAAAAGCACCTCCTGCAGGAGGACCTAATTGAGGACTGCCTGAGACACCAAGGATTGTTGGCACAGCCAATGCCAGCCAATGGGGAACTGCTGTTTAGAAAAGATACTTTCTTGGGACAAATGGGGCTTAGGTGGACGGTTTAAAAGAGCTTGCAGCAGGGTTCAGATGAGATGAGTTTCTCAACTGCTCCTGCGTTTTTCACCGGCTCCCGAGGTGCCACCTCACCTCTAAGCCCTAAGGGCCGTTGGGTCAGGCAGCAAGTAGACAGGGCACAGGCAACACAAAGAGAGGATGCAGCCTGGAACAGAGGGAGGCAGAGAGCAGAGCTGTGAGATATGTAGGTGAAGGTGTTTGCTACTGTTCATAAACTGAGCATCATTTCTGGTGGAAAGTTGAAAAACCAACTATTCCCTCTAGTAAAACATTATCCTGGACAATGCATTATTTTTAAGATAAAAAGAACCACTAAGTTAAAGAGAAAGAATCAGAGATCTGTTTCAATATTAAGGAAGAGGTTTTGATTCAAAGAGAAGCAAGCCTGTGGTAGCAACCCAAGTTAGAGACATGTTTTCTTTACTTTTTATGTACCTTTATTAGAATACAAAGAAAACTAAAATAATATATTAAAGAGGACCAGACACTTTCCTCAAACCTCCCCACCCCAACAAAAAGAAAGAAAGAAAGAAAGAAGAAAGAAAAGAAAAGAAAAGCATCTTGAAAGGAAGGTAGCTTGTCTGTAAACCAAACAGATGTTTGTGATTAATTCCTAGCTAACATCACCCAGCTGGCTAAGGACGATTTTTATGGAGGGAGAACATTATAGAATGCCGTGAGTTGCTATAAATCATGAGCAACTGCTGTCAAGATCCGGGGGCAGAAGACCTGCGCATCCCCTCTTAGGCAGTCTTCAGATCACACCACATAACAGGGAGCACAGCCGTTTCTCCATAGCACGGTGTCTGTTTCCAGTTTCCTCCTACATTTTGATGGGTGTCATTAAGTGTCAGTCTGCATCCTGTTTGCTAACACTGGACGAACTGTACACACTCTCCTCCAGGTGACTTTCATTTGCTACGTTTCATAGTAGTAACGCTGGGTTGTGAAAACATTATCTTACAGACTTATTTTCTTTGGAAATTGTTGATAACTATGGAGATATTTGCATCAAGGTTTAAATGTCAGTTTTAACTATAAAATCATTTTAACTGAATAATTTAAACAAAGATGTACCTTTTTATCTCATTTAAATGATAAATGTGAATATATTTGTGTGAATTCTGTAACTGCAGTAGAAAAGAATCAGATCAACTTCCCTAATATGTTATCACAAACATTTTTTTATCAAGACTATTTTATCATACTATTTCATTCCAAAAATTTATACAACTAAGGAAATCTGAGAAAAGCATGGATTTTAGCATTCTGGCTATGAATTGTAACAGGTTTACTATCATGATGCAGTGAGGAAGTTTATGGGAAATATGCTGAAATATTTTGTTATTATTTTGGCTTTTATGTAGATCAAAAGCAAGTCTAAGATTATTTACCCCCAAGTTACTGAACTATTCTTACCACCATGTGCTTACTTTTTCTAAAACACCCCATGGACACTAAACTTTGTGCATAGCTTTGGCTTACTCCTGGAGAATTTCTTAACATGTACTAAGGATGTTGAAACATGAATATTTAAGAAACGATTTAATAGCAGCAAGCTTGCATCTTAAGCGGCCATGTAGAAGAGTTGCCTTCAAACTGTTCTCCCCAGTTCATTAAGAAAATGTTCATAAAACGTGTCACTAAATCAAATTAATATTGTGTTGAGTAATCCATCAACTGGCTTATCACATTTGATCTCATTGACTCAGTCCACCCCAGACATCTACTCACCACCCAGAACGTCTCTATGCCTTTCAACTAAGTTCCAGACTCTTAGAATTTCTCAAACATTCTTTACCATGTCTAGACAACATTTACTCTCTATCAAATATTTATATTAAAATTAAATTCAAAACTCATAATTAAACACACTTGGGAACAGTACACATCTGGGCCACCAAAATCCCTCTTGAGTCATAGAGTTGTACTGTTGTCCCTGAACATCTCTTGCCCAGCCTCCCCCTTCTATTTTGCCCCATATCTGACTACTATCCTGAGTTTTCCACCACACTTTCTTCTGCTTGTTCTGGATCTTGAATATTTGTGCAGCAACATTTAGTTCCTTTGAAGGCTATATTGGAATTTTATCTATTTTTATGTATTATCAGGAGATTGGTCAATAACATTCATTGCCTGTTCATACCACAGTGCGTTCATCCACTCTGCTTGGGTCTCCTATTGATATTTTTACAACTTTTAAAAATATCTATAGTTTTGTTTTAAGATTCTTTTCTGAAGCAGAATTCCAGGATTATAAATAGGTAGACATTGAGCTTTATAATTGACAACCAGAGTATTGTGCAGTATGGGGGCTTCAATTTGCATTCACACTGAGAGTGTGTAATAGTTCTACTTGCCCCATAGACTCATGAGTGTCATTATCAGGTTGTAAGCTTTGAAGCTTCTTGTGGACATGAGTGGAGGTCTACCGTAGCACTAATTCAGGTTTTCCTGATAGCTAATTGTGTTGATTACATTTTCACATCCTTCCTAGCCATTGTATCATGAATATCTGTATGAATTTTTATCCATGGCTAATTGGATTATTTGGCAGTTTTGCTTTTGAATATTGGGAACTCACTATGTCTTTGAGAACAATATTTTGTCCAATATATAGTTTAAAAATATTCTCTCATGTGCAGTTGTTTACTCCATGATGCATTCCAATATGCACACTTAGCTATTTCTGCGATCCAGCAAAGCCTTTCCTTCCCATAGGCAGCAAAGAGAGTGTGGTTTATTTACCTGTAGAAATTTGTGCTTTTACTACATATCAGTCCTTCACAAATTAGTTTTAAGTAGAATATAAAGACATGATTGAACTTTTTCTAAGTATTCCTTCTCTTTTTCGTTATTTCCTGCTTCTTTAAAGAACTCATTTTTATCATTTTAAATTATGTGCATGTATAGTGGGTATGTACAGCCTCTACTCCTCTAGAGTTGGAGTTCTAGAGGGTGTGAGGTAACTGGCATGGGTGCTGGGATCTCAACTCCTGTCCTCTGGAAGAGCAGTAAGAGCCCTTACTAAGTTTCAGCTCTTATTCTTACATCTTAAGGGAAAGCTTTGGCCATGCAGACTTCTTCACTGCTAATTTAAGAATCCAGACTTAGTGTGCAGCACCCACTAACATGTTTTAATAAGGCAAAATGACTATTTAAAATGTTGTGTATATGTGAGAGGAATGTATAAGTATCATGTATGTTCACAAGTTTGAGGTGAGATACATAGCTGTGTGCACCTAGAGAACAGGAGAGGAAATCCAGTGTCTTTCTATATCATCACTCTACAACTGAATGCTTTGACCCAGTGTTTCACTGAACCAGGAGAGCACATTTTTCAGTGAGCTAAGGACATCCTCTTGTTTCTCCTCTCTTCAGAGCTGTGGTTAGGGTGTGCTTGAGATCATACCTGGATTTTACATAGATGCTGGCATCTGAATGCTAGTCCTTAGGTCCGTGCTGCAAGTATACTTAACTGCAGAACCGTTTCTCCAGCCTGCAAATACATTTTGACTTAAGTATATCATTCAATTAATTGCTAATTTTTGGAGAGAGTTGTGTGGCATTGTAGGCAATGGCTTAATTTATAAATATTTAAGGATTCCTAAGCATTTTAGTAATATCAATTTCCAATCAAATTATGTTGTACACAAATACCATGCTATACATGATTTTGTTAGTATGCAAGTATGTATGACTAATATTAATTATGTGGTGAACATGGCTGAATATATCATACAGTTTGAAAAGAGATATGATATATATATATATATATATATATATATATATATATGATACATAACAATAAATGAAATCTTGGCTACCAATCATGTTTTCCTGATCTCCCATGAGTTTGTTGATTTCTTTTACACGTATACTTTTAACTGTAAAAAAAAGAGATTTTAAATTTTGACAAGTATTCATACCACAAATGTATTTGACATCAGTATTCTACTCTTTATTCTATTTTCAATGGATTGTCTTAGTTTGCTTTCTATTTCTATGATAAAGACCACAAGCAATAGCATCTTAGGGAGAAAAAGACTTATTTGGCTGGAATATCCTGATCTAGGTCCACTGAAGGAGCAAAGTCAGAAACTGAAGCAGAGGCGATGGAGGGACACTGCTTACTTGTTTGTCCACAACACAACAACACTCTCCTTCTCCATTGGCTGGCCCCTATGACATCAATCACTAATCAAAAAATGTCCCCACAGACTTGCCTACAGGCCCATCTGATAGAATCATTTTGTTCATTGCAGTTCCTCTTTGTAGAGAAACTTGTGTAAAAGTGACAAAACACTAACTAGATGACATACGTCATCCAAACCCAAAACCAACATGGTTTAGAGTCAAATTGTGCCATAAGCCAAGTGACCTAGAAAATGTCTGTAAATATTCTATCCAGCATATTAAAAATGCATGTCTTCTCTGTAGTTTACAGAATCATCTCCAATATACTATGGGGCTGATGTCATAAAACACAAAAGAAATAAAACAACTTCTTGTAGTAGAATGAAGCTATCAATTAATAGACAGAAAAAATATATAAGCACTTGGGAAATATACAATGCATGCTTGAATGAAAAGTGGGCTGTGAAAAGAATTGTAAAAGAAGCAAAGAAAGTCCTAGAAGGAAATAAAAAGGACAGCACTATGTTCCAGGGCCTGTCTGGAAAAGTCAAGACAGTTCTAAGAGGAAAGCTTCACCTATGAGGTGAAGCTATAAATGGATAGCTTAGCATTGCAATTCAAAATCTTTGAAAAATGAGAATAAGCCAAAATCAAAAGCAGTAGTGTGTGTGTGTGTGTGTGTGTGTGTGTGTATGTGTGTATGGGGGAGGGGGGAGACTAATGAAATAGGAACTAAAAGACTATAGAAAATCAATAAAAGAAAAAGTTGGTTCATTGACATTTACCAGAGAGAGGGGGCAAGTTTCAAGCTAATAAAATTAGAGATGAAAGAATGAATGATTAAAAACAGATTACAGTGAAATCTACAAGGTAGTTAGGGAATAATTTTAAATTTTATATGCAAAACCAACAACAACAACAACCGCACTAGAAAACCAAAAAATCAGGGAAATGAGGCAGGAACGTGGAGGCAGAACTGAAACAGGCTTACTGGCTTGTTCAGTATGGCTTGCTCAGCCCACTTCCTTTACACCCAGGACCAACTGCCCAAGGGTGAGACGTCTCCCTGTCCTTCTTCACCATGGGCTGGTCCCTTCTTTTTACATCATTAATCAAGAAAATGACCCATACACTTTTCCAAAGGTCAATCTGATGGATAAATTCCTAGAAACATATACTTACCAAAGTTAAATAAGATGTATAAACAACTTAAGCAGATCTATCACAGACAAAAGAGAAGCTCTAGTTTTCTCCCATAGAGAATTCAGACCCTGGAGGTTTCTCTGAAAGCGGCTACCAAACTTTTAAGAAGAGCTAATATCGTACTCTTTAAACTTTTCTGTAAGACAGAAAAGGAAGAGACACAACCAAATATGATACCACTCTATGATACCAGCATTTTCTGAAACCAAATAAGATAAATCAATTGTTGGATAACAATTTTGAAGACTGAATATTCTGTTCTTCTGGGAAGCTTCCCAAGCAGAAAAGCAAACAACTCAAATTAGCTTTAGGAAGTCCCTGAAGCTAATTCACTAGCTCCCTCTCTGCTAGAGTAAGCAATAAAAGCTGAGAGTTACTCTCAGACAAGCTGGGTTGAGATGCAAAGAAGATTGAGAAAAGACCAGCTGCCTAGAAGGAGCAGAAACCAGATGAATTGCTTGGAAGAAGTTTAAACCAACTGAAGCACCTAGAAAGACCACTCTCCAACCTATTGAACTATGAGCTGTTCAGTGTGCTCCAGGTTCCCAGAATTCTGAGCTTTCGCCCATACTATGGTCTGCTTTAGTGATGCAGCTCTCTTTGAGTCATTTTTAATCCTGCAAGTAACCCCTTCCATATATTAATGTATATAACCCCAATAAAACTCACTGGTTTGCCATGTTTGATTTGGGCAGTATCCATACTTTAATCTGTTGTGAGTTCCCTATTTGACGTGAATAGACATGTATGTTGCATCTCCCCGACAAAAGTTTTGACATACAACAGACATATGTAAATCAATAAATGTAACACATACACAGATAGACTTAAAGATAAATCACAGTAAAAGAAACTACAGAATGCAGAGAGCCTACAGAATGGGAACAAATCAAACAGATTACTATCCAGAATATAAAGGGAAGTACATAATCAAATCGAAAAATTAAGTCATTCAAATAAAACCTGGACCAATGGACTGAATAGAGAATTCTCAGAGAGAAATCCAAATGGCCAATAAATATTTGAAATGATGTTCTGCATTCTAATCTGTCAGAGAAATGCACGTGAACATCACACTGAGATTTCATCTTAACCTAACTGAATGACAATCATCAGGAAAATAAATGCTGATGAGTCTGTGCTCAAAGAGGAACATGGAGACATCACTGTCAAGAATGTAACCTGAGATGGTTATGATGGAAGTCAAGTCGGTGTGAGGGTTCAAAAGGCAAAAGCACTAAAAACAAAACCACCATAGAAGCCAGTGAAACCACCCCTGGGTATGTCCAAAGGAGATAAGTCAACATATCGCAGAGATATTTACAATTCTTATTTATTACTGTACTATTCAAAATAGGTAAGGAATGAAGATGATGTTGATACCAATCAACAAATGAATAAAGTACAGTGCATACCTGCAGTGAGTATCCACTTTCACCTGCAAAGAAAAATAAAATCGTGATGTTTTCGGGAAAATGAATTCAATGGGAGACAATTGTGTACTCCAAAATAAGCCAGAGTCAAAAGGACAGATAGCATACTTTGTCATATTCAGACTCTAGAGCTAAATGTGGTGTGTGTGTGTGTGTGTGTGTGTGTGTGTGTGTGTGTGTGTGAAAATGCCAAAATAAAATTTGTCACTTTGTATAATGTTAACTTTCACAATTCTAAAATATTTTTAACTGCTAGTTCTGAATATGGAGTGGCCTATTTCTCCTTAGAGTTCTCCCAGTTGTCGACTTAGGTCTTTTGAGACTGTATTATTGTATGTCTGAAATGATAATAGCTGTGGTCTCCTGTATTTTACCTTACATTTATCTAGATAATTTCAAATGTTATATTATGTTTCTCCCATGTGATATTTATTGATTTAACAAATTTATCTTATTTAAATGATTTAAATTCACATAACATAATATCACTAAGTACACTTTCTTAGGCTTCTTGATCACTTCTCTGATTACGTATTGCTAAATATCACCTCAAAATACTTTCTTGAGGCTGACTGCATGATTCCTTCCCTTCCCACAGTGTCCACTGGGGCTCTAGATCAGTAGAGATTCCAAAAGAAACTCAGCAATGGCTGTCCAAATGACTGACCTCCTTTTAAGATCAGCTGCAGTATTAACTAAAGGTGTCCTCCTTCTTGATTTCATTTTCTTCACGTGGAATATTAGATTGTTTTAGTAACTTGACCCCTAAAGGAACCCTTCCACAGCAAATGAGTGAAACCTTCCCATTCTTCAAAGTCCCAGGTCCCAGATTTACACCATCAGAACCCTCCTGATGTCAGTCTCCTGAGCAGGTGGGCTTCAGGGGGTAAGAAAACCCAACATTGTGTTATGTGTGGTGTGAACAGGAAGGGAGAAATGTGAGGAACCACCACTGGAAACTGCATAGCATTTCCCCCCATTGATCACCACACAAGGTTTCATCTTGTGTGATGAACCTACATACGCTGCACTACTTTGTGGGGCAGTGGACCATGTCAGGAACCTTGGTATGGTTGAGTGGGTTCAGGAACCCAGCACCCACCTGAGGACTGTAGGCGTTTCACCTACTCCCAACCAGATTCCTGACCTGGAACACATGGCCACAACTCCCCAAATAAAGAACATGACCACTGGTCATGTAGCACAGAACACAGAGTTCTCCATGCTAATAAGGTTTCTAGACGAGCACTGAGGTTTCAGCCAATAAACTTCCCTTCCCGGACATTCCTTCAGGCAAAAGTTATATAATCTCTGGACCACCCTGAGGAAGTGTCATGCACCCATTTTCTACAACAAACAGTGAATAAACAGTATGGACAAGCAAGGACTATATTTCTCGTCAAGAGCTGAAGTGGGGACAATGGGGAAGCCTTTCGTCATATAGAGCAATGCCATTTAAGTCTCCCACAGAAGGCCTCTCCTTGTTCTTGGACACTCACTGCTGAGCTACGCCAAAGTTCCTCCTCCACCTGGCCCTAGATAATCTTTGCCTGCAGTCCTTGTCTGGACTCCTTGTGCTTTGCAGAGGCATTTAGGTAACTGAGAGTTACAGAACAGTAGCTTTGGCCTTAGCTTATGTCATTTCTCACTAGGGCTGGTGCCCCCATCTTAGGCTATGTTCTTCTACCCCTGAGCGATGCATCTGTGCTTCCTGAAAGTCTGTCACTCAATAGTGGTGTAGGGTTAAAATGCAGTCTAGCACTCTGCATTTCATCTGCCCCCATAGAGTTCACACACACACCTGCAGCAGCAAGACTGAATGCAGACGCGTACTACTTTTATTTATTTTGCCATTTTGTAATTTCCAAAATGTGTTTAAAGATACTAGCTTAATTTATATCTTGAGTTCTGATTGTATGTTTCACATATGCAGGTGTATAAGAGGTATAACAGGACATACAGGTGTGTATGTGAGAGGGGGGTGCAAGCGTGCATGCATGCTTGTGTGTTTTCTTTCATTTAAGAATTACTTTATTGGTTTACATAGCCTAAGATTCAGTAGTTTTCACCATTTAGTGACTTCTTTTGCTATTTCCCCTCCATGTTGTCATATGCTAAGAAACTTTGTTCCACATTGAAAGGTGAGTTAGTATGAGATGTAGATCAAGAATGTTTATGTAGCATGCATGAAGCCTTGAGCTGAGTTGTCAGTACTTGTACACACACACACACACACACACACACACACACACTACTACTACTACTACTACTACTACTACTACTACTACTATTTTGTACTTCCTTACTCCTGTGATAATTTTTCCATGCTCATTTTGCTTTATTTGCATGGGTCTCTGGTGTCCATCCCTCCCTCCCCATATTCTCCCATACATCCCTTGGGTGGATGTTACCACAGCTCACTGGCATCGGATAATAGTCTTATCACTCTGTTCCCTCAGATTATCCTGCATTCCCCTCATGGCTTGTTTTCTAACAATGCTTGGGTTGCTTTTCTCTACTTCACAGGTTGGATCCTCTATATCATTGAATATATATGAAGAATTTTTAATTATTGCTTAAATTTTGTTCTAAGATTTTTTTTTTGTTTTTTGTCTTTGTCTTTGTTTTTGTTTTTGTTTTGGGGGGAAGGGAAAGTTAATGGAAAGGGTTTTACCCTTTAAATTATATTTCCCTGGTTTGTTTTCCCCTCTTAGTACAGTATGTCATTTCATTGGGTGGATTCATTTTATTCACTTAGTTTTATACTACTTTTCAAATGTTTCTGTTCATAGCACACAGATCTCTCTTTCTTGTTTTTATTCCTAATCTTACTTATTAGTTCTTATTTTGGAAGCTTTCCTTAAGCACCCAAAGGCTTCAATTCTTTTTACAATTAAGAGTGAGAAAAGTCCAATGTATCAAAAGTGAGAAGGGTAGCCCTACTATTGCTCATACTCATTAAAAAGTAAGTAAGCATGTTTCCATTCTTTCTGCTGTCCCTCAGGGCTTCAGTCCTGTACCCCCGCTCAATAGCTGATCATGTTCCCCTCTTCCCATCCTTGTTCCCTTTCCCACACAGGTCCCTCCCTCCCTTGCCCTCCACTCCTGTGATTGCTTTCTTCTCCCTCCCAAGTGGGACTGAGGCATCCTCACGTGGGCCCTTTGGCTTGTTAACTTTCTTGAGTTCTGTCCTGGGTATTCTGTACTTTTCTGGCTAATATCCACTTATTAGTGAGTACATACCATGCATGTCCATTTGAGTCTGAGTTACCTCACTCAGGATGATATTTTCTAGTGATAGCCCTTTTGCCTGCAAAACTCAGGATGTCCTTGTTCTTAATAGCTGAGTAGTATTCCATTTTGTAAATGAATCACAACCTCAAGAGGTAGGAGATGGGGGACAATCTAAAAAGTAACAGAGACTTGGGAGGTGAGAAACTTTCAAGACTCAAAGGGAGGGACCTTATATGAAATGCTCTTTAGTGGGGAGACAGAACCTGTAGAGCCCACCTCCGGTAGAAAGACAGGGCATCATGTAGAGGGACGGGCTTGCCATTCTACAGTCAAAAACTCTGACCCAGATTTGTTCCTGTCTGAAAGAACTTCAGGGACAAAAATGGAGAAGAGCCTGAGGAAAAGGAGGTTCAGTGACAGGCCCAAATTGGGATCCTGCTCAAGGGGAGGCCCCAAGGTCCGACACTATTTCTGAGGCTATTGAGTGCTCACAAAAACGGTCCTGTCATGACTGCCCTCTGAAAGACCCAACAGCAGCTGAAAAAGTCAGATGCAGATATTTACACCCATCCAATGGACAGAAGCTGCTGACCCCTGGGGTTGAATTAGGAAAAGCTGGAAGAAGCTGAGGAAGGTAACCCTACAGCAAGACCATCAGTCTCAACTAACCTGGATCCCTGAGATCTCTCAGACACTGAATGACCAACCAGGCAGCATACACCAGCTGATATGAGATCCCCATATACAGCAGAGGACTGCTGGGTGGACTCAGTCGGAGAAGATGCACCTAACCCTCAAGAGACTGGAGGCACCAGGGAGTAAGGAGGTCTGATGGGGTGAGGACATCCTCTTGGAGATGGGAGGGAGATGGAGATGGAGGTATGGAATGTGGAATAGTCAGAGGGTGGACAGGGATGGAGATAAAGTCTGGACTGTAAAAAAAGATTAAAGAATTTAAAAAAAAAGTAAGTAAAGTAAGTGTGGTTTCTAAAAATTCTGTGTAGGAGAGAGTGGAAGTCATTGACTCCTGCCTCTCTGTCCTCTATTTGTTCATGAGACCTGCACTGGATGCCTGGCATCAATTTGCCTAGGCTTGTCACTGAGGCATTTCACTGCTCTGGAAAAGAATCTGTGTTCTCTTTCCTGGGCTGCATGCCTAACTGATGCCTGTGGAAGGGTGAGAGAGGACTCATACTAGTCAGAGTTCAAACTTCCACCTAATCCTCATGTGTCAGCTCTTTGCCCCACCCCTGCCCTCAGCAACCCCTGTGTTCCACATCTCCAGAACATGAGCCTCTGGCATGTTGGGTGGGTGGGATTAGCTCAGGTAGGTGGGTAATCACCTACCTGCAATGGGTAGAGATGGGAACTGGTATGATCTGAAATAACCTCTGAGGAGCAGTCTCTAGAAGGTCTGCTGAGGCTCTCTCTCTCTGCCTTCTTCTAGGGGCTGCCCTTCAGAGATTCTTCTGGGACACTTGGTCCTGTCTGGAAGGGGCCAACTTTCTGTAGGCATTTAGATCGTGATTTCTGTACACATAAGCCAAATGCAATTCTGTACTTTCCTTCTCTTTTTCTAAACTTTCTTAAAATGTGCATAAAATACACTCAGCATGTATTCTGTAGTGGTTGATGACTAATACTTTTCCTTTTCTCATTTGATATAGTTTAGAGGTATATTAGAAGATGAGAAGTTAAGTATGTATGTTTAATATTATGGGTTATGAAGAATCACCTTTCAACATATTTTGGAGTTGAAGAGTAAAGAAACACAATCCAATTGCCATAAGTAAAGGAGGACAAATTCTATCTAGAGCTAGACCCAAGAAAAGGTAAGACCAGGAGACACAACAGCGGTACTGAAATGTTACATAAATGCTCTCATTTCACCCTTTTCCTTTCCCAACACCAGTGTGATTCTGAATGAACTCGCCTGACCTAAGGAAACAGGAGGATGTTTGAGGAGCAGTTCACTCAAAAAACTAATAGGACTGAATTAATATATATTTTACTGTTGATACACAAATGAATCTACATCTTATTAAATTTTGTTCTTGTTTTAATTTTCGCAAATTATCAAAAGATTATCTTTTGATATACTTTGCATATAAAATATTTTACTTGATATAATATTGGACAAATTTAGTACTACAAATGAGTATTCATACATTTCAAGATTTATAAACTAGAATGTTTGGAATCAATGAAACTTAATTTTCATCTAAAAGAATTCACAGTTTCTACTCATGTTGAAAACTAACTGTTATGGTTTGCACATGAGTTGAAGATGTCCCCCGGGGCACTTGAATTGAGAATTCCCATGGGGAAATATTAAGAGGCTGTAAACTCAATGCAACTTTGATATTTGATGTGGGTCTTATGTAAGGCAATTAAAGTTATTTACTTTCATGATACTGCCAGCAAGAAGGCCATATATATATATGTATATATATATATGTCCCCAGACTTTGTATCTCCAAAATACTAGGAACAATAGCCCCCTCTTATTTATAAACTTATCCACCTTTAGGTATTTTGTTTCAGTAATAATAAAAATATACTAATGTGCTAACTTGACCCTGAATCGTAGTTATCATGCAGGATGAATCATGGTATAATGTAGGATGAATCATAAGTATCATGCAGAATAAATCTTTCATACAACCATTTGGACTACATTGTATATTTCTTTCTATTGAAGGGACATATTTTATGTCTGTTTTACAAATGAGATAACTCATAGTCATACATCTTTAATTTTTGGCAAGACTAAGGTGATTTTGTTTCTACTTCCTCGAGAAAAAGTGGATTTTTTTTTTATTTACCCAGAGGGCCAAGAGAGTAAATGGAAATATGCAGCTGTGGGTGGTAGGGGTTTAGAGGGGGGTGGAAACCTCTAGAAAGTCCAAAAACTTGGGATGTGAGAGAATCACAGGATTCACTGGAGATAACCTTAGCTGAAATGACCAACAGTTGGGAGATGGAACTTGAAGAAACAACCTCCAGTAGATAGACAGGGCCCCCAGTGGAGGGATGGGACCACCCACCTCGTTCCTGTCTAAAGGAAATGCAGGGACAAAAATGGAGCAGAGACTGAAGAAAAGGCCATCCAGTGACCAGCCCACCTTGGGATCCATCCCATGCACAGGCACCAAACCCTGACACTACTACTGATGCCATGTTGTGCTTGCAGACAGGAGACTAGCATGTCATGTCCTCTGAGAGGCTGTACCAGCAACTGACTGAGACGGACGCTGATAATTACAGCCATGCACTGGACTGAGGTCTGGGACCCCTATGGAGGAGTTAGGGGAAGGATTCAAGGAGCTGAAAGGGATGGCAACTCTATAGGAACACTGCCACTAACCCGGACCCCTCAGAGCTCCCAGAGACTGAGCCACCAACGAAAGACCACGCATGGGCTGGTCCATGATCCCTGGCACATATGTAGCAGAGGACTGCCTTGTCTGGCCTCAGTGGGAGAGGATGCACCTAATCCTTTAGAGACTTGATGCCACAGGAAAGGGAGATGCTGGAGGAGTGAGTGAGAGGGCACCCTCCCAGAGGCAAAGGGGAGGGGGAGGGGATGAAGGACTTTGGGAGGCAGGACCAGGAAGGTGGCCACATTGGGGATGTAAATAAATAAAATAGTTTAATAAAATAAAATAAATTTTAAGAACTTTATATATGACTCCTCTATTTACATTATACATTATTTCCATTTACCTTGGTCCTTCATTCTCTCTCAAACTCATTACCTCTTCTTTTTAAATTATTATTCTTACACACATACACACATATGTACAAACATATATAACCTTTGAGTCCATTTATTGTTGTTGATGTGGTGTGTGTGCGTGTGTGTGTGTGTGTGTGTGTGTGTGTGTGTGTGTGTGTTTAAAGATGACTATTTAGGATCATACAACCTATGAGGAAATCTGTCCTTAGAGGAAACTGATTCTTACAATCTTTTTTTCCCTGTTCCTTTCATGTTCCCTGTGTCTTAGATGTAGGGGTTGTGTTATAGACAAATCAGTCAGAGTTGGGCACAGGATAGTCATTTATTCTCTACATTTTGATTTGAAAGTTATAGCTGTCTGTAATGGTTTTATTCATCTGCCCAACAAAGCTCCTTTGATGAGGGTTAAGAACTACACTTACATATAAGTACAAGATTGAGTTTTCAGAATTTCCATTTTCATGGATAGAGGCACAGGAAGGATCTTTAAAATGTAACTTTGAGTGTTTTAGTTTGTGTTTTACTGCTGTGAACAGACACCATAACCAAGACAACTCTTCTAAAAGAAAAAAAACTTTAATTGGGGCTGGCTTTCAGGTTCAGAGGTTCAGTCTCTTATCATCCAGGCAGGAGCATGGTAGCATCCAGGCAGGCGTGGTGCAGTAAAAACTAAGAGTTCTACATCTTCATCCAAAGGCAAACAGGAAAAAAAATAGTTCCAGGCAGCTAGGAAGAGGGTCTTAAAGTCCACCCCCACAATGGCACACCTACTCCAAGGCTACACCTCCAAAGAGTGCCACTTCCTGGACCAAACTTATTCAAGCTCTCAGTGAGAGAGGCTTTCAGTCTATTCAGGCTGCTTCTAAGTGGCTGAAATTGTCCCCTTGCTGTACCTAAGTCTGGAAAGTCCAGAAGAAGGAACTAGCCAGCTAGTGTCTGCTGAAAGACTATTTGTCCCCTCCCACATCCCGCCCCTCCTATATGCTCATATCCTGGGAGGAGTAAGAGACTCTCTGATCCTTGTGGCTCCACCCTCATGACTCACCTCTGAAACAAACAATAGTGATTAGGTTTGGATATGAGCTTGGATAAAACACAAGAATTCAGACAAGGTTGTTAGACTCCCAACATACCAGAGTCAGAAGTCCTGATTGCCTACAGTTATTGATGGGTATTAGATATCCTCATCCACATCAAGACCATTCTAGGAGATATGCTCCTTCTACCTGTCTCCTTATGTCTTCCCCAAGAGCTCCTTCTTTGTCTGAGTGGCTAGTGAGTGTATGGCAGTCACTAGTTTTCACAAGTGTGAATCTATACCATTGTTCTGAAACAGACATACCAAGGTCATTTTATCTCTTACTTACATTTCATTTTTAAGATCAAAACAATGAATTCACGAAATTCCTAGGCAAATGGTCAGAACTTGAAAATATCATCCTTAGTGAGGTAACCCAATCACAAAAGATCACACATGGTATGAAGTCACTGATAAGGGGATATTGACCCAGAATCTCAGAATACCCTAGACACAATCAGCATATCAATAGATTTCTAAAAAGATGGAAGGAGAGACCCCTGGTCCTGGAAAGACTGGATGTAGGGGAACGCCAGGACAGAGTAATGAGAGGGGGTTGAACGGAGAAAAGAGGGAGGGAAGGGGGCTTATGGGACTTTCGGGGAGGGAGGAAACGGGAAAGGGGAAGTGATTTGGAATGTAAATTAAAAAAATAAAATAAAATTAAATTAAAAAAAAAAAAAAGATCAAGTACAAGTGTCCAGGTAGTCTTGAATACAGCTTTCCCTCTCCCCTCTTTTCCCAGTTCCTCCCTCTCACCTTCCTGCTCCTGATCCCACCACCCCTTTTCCTCAGAAAAGAAGAAGCCTCAAAGAGATATCAACCTGACTTGGCATATCAAATTGCAGTTGAATCTTCTCCTATTGAGTTTAGACAAGGCATCGCAGTTAAGGGAAAATCTTCAGAGCCAGCCAGTCCCTGCTCTTAGGAGTCCCATATGAAGACCTAGCTATACAACCATTACATATGTGCAGAGGGCTTAGGTCAGTCAGTCCCATGCATGCTCTCTGGTTGGCAGTTCAGTCTCTGTGGGCCCATTATGAGTTCAGGTTAGTTGATTCTACAGGTTTTCTTGTGTCCTTAACTTCTGTAGCTCCTTCAAATCTTCCTCCTCCACTTTCCACAGGATTCCCCAATGTTTGGTTGTGGCTCTCTGGATTTGTTTCAGTCAGTTGCTAGGTGAAGCCTCTCAAATAACAGTTATCTGAGGCTCTTGTCTGCAATTATGGCAGAATATCATTAATAGTGTCAGGGATGGGCTCACTCACATGGACTTAGTCTAGGACAGTCCTTTTTTGGCCAGTCCCTCAATTTCTGCTTTACCTTTACCCCTGTACATCTTGTAGGCAGGACAAATTGTGGATTGAATTTCAGTTTTGTTCATTGCAGCTTTAGCCATAATAGCCAGGAACTGGAAACAACCTAAATGTCCCTCAAATGAAAAATGGGTAAAGAAAATGTAGTATGCAATGGAATATTATTCAGCTACTAAAAACAATGACATCATGAAATTTGAAGGCAAATGGATGCAACTAAAAAAGTGAGTGAGGTAACCTAGACCCAGAAAGGCAAACATGGTATGTACTCAGGGATAAGTAAATATTATCCATAAGGTACAGGATAACCATGCTACAATCCACTGATCCAAAGAACTGAACAAGAAGGGAGGGCCCAAGGAGGTATGGTTGAATCTTACTAAAAGGGGAAAATAGAATAGACATCAGGGGTGGAAGGAGGGAGGGCACTGGGTAGAGGAGAGGGTGAAAGGGGGAACAGGAGGGATCAAGTTGCAGGAGGAGGGAGGGAAAGAGTACATTGGAAGAGAGGGTTGTAATGGAGGGCAGGGGGCATCTCTGAAATGAGCTAGAAACCAAGGGCAATGAGAACCATCAGTAATCTATGAGGCTGACTTTGACTAAGACTTTTAGCAATGGAGAATATGGAACATGAACGGGCCATCTCCAGTAACCTGGCAAGAAATCCAATGAAGGGATTAGGACACCAACCCAGCCAGCCACAAAGCCTTCAACCTAGAATATGTCCTGGGCACCCATTTAAATATACATCACAGCACAAGGAAAGAATGGCGTCTAGATTTGACCCCCAAAGCACTGAAAACTGCTGGTATGGCACTGTTCTGAATGAAGATAGCAGACATGGTTTGTAAACCCACATTTTGGGGGGAAAAAAACAAACCTTATTTTATTTTCTTTCTGTAAAGATAAAAGATGATATTGCTCTTGTTATATTTAGTAGAAAAGAAAAACAAGACATTTATGCTTGACCAGAACTTTTATAGGAGTATATAAGTAAATTTCATGGATGAAAGTATTGTATTTTGATAGTAAATGGATCTGTGTTCCATTATGGTGGAGAAGCAACAGATAGGTCCTATCCTCAAAAATGAATAATATATACCCAGTCTCTTAAAATCAATGAAATGCACAGCATTTTTACATATTTATTTTGAATAAATATTTAACCTGAATTGGTCTTTGGTCTTTTTGTTTGTTTGTTTGTTTTGTCTTCATATGTTTTACTTATTCCATTTTCTTACTCGTACACTGAAAATGCTAATTTAGAAATACAACTACTGTTACAATCAGTGCTGTCTCCCACAGAAAAACCAAATAGGAAGAAGACACTAATTAACTCAAGACCATGGAATTACTGGTAAAATAACAAGAGACTAAAGCAAACTAAGGAACTTCATTTGCTAATTGACTAGCTAAACCCACACTCGTGAGAGTGGTTTCCCAAAATGTATGTTTAGACTGGAGGGTGATGTTTCTTCCGCAGAAAGACCATCATTCCAATTCTTTCAAGATGATGAGAAAACAAGACTGACTTTGCCTCCTCTGGGTGTGGTAAATGCTCCTAGTCATGCTGTTTAAAAATAGAAACACCCCTTAAACCTAGGCGTCTTTTCAGCAATAAGCATGGAACTACTGTGTTGTCATAGTGATCCAGGTGCAAGAAGTTTTAAACAGCATCTCTTTACTTAATCCTCATTGTAATTGGTGGTGGTTTTTTAACTCTAAAATTTCAATTGATGCTTAATGTTCGCTTTTAAAGCTGAGACTTGATATACCAGAGTGGATTGATATCTTTCTCTGAGGACAAAGGAGGATGGGAGTGGGGAAGGTGTGAGAGGGTGGGACTGGGTGGAGAGAGTTGGGTGGGGTTGCAATCAGGCTATAAAGTGAATATAAAAATAAAAATAAATAAAAATGATTTATTATTACAAAATGTATTATTTATTATTATTTATTAAAATTATTATTTTTATTACTATTAATTAGCACCCTGGATATGCCCGTTGGTGTGGTAGAGAATTACATCTTAATATTCTTAGAATACTGTAGCCCATCTTCAAAAACAGCCATAGTGGCAAGGTGTGGGGTGTTTTAATTTATTTCTTTTCTTCCAAAAATTACTGAGCTTTGTGTGAGAGTTTGCTTTTAAAATGATGACAAAAAAGGCAAAATACAAAGGAAGGATAATGTTATAAGTAAAAGAATGAAAAAGACTAAGAGTGTAGTTATATGGAGTAACTACTTTGGTGTGTATGGATTTTAACGTTAAAAGTTGACAAACACTGGGAACACAGAAATCTAAATGCCATAAACCTTTTCTGCTTGAAAAAATAAAGAACAAGACAGACACTACTAATAGGTAAGTTGAAAATATGTATTCATTCTCCATAGTGTTTTCAAAAGCCCACATTGATTGGATATACTTTGAACGGGTTATGGGAGACTTTAAAGCTCAGAGCTTTGTTTTTCCTCATTTCCTCTCATCAAGGCATCAGACCCATTATTAATGCCAACCACCACATTCAATATATTTTAGAAATGCTCCAAATCTTGCAACAAGTGCCATTAGTAGAAAGAAAATAGGTGCTTTGCTGAGCAGGGATAGAATAATAGTATAAATTATATACTTGCACATCAATTAAGGACATTTAGTGATTATTTTATGAATGGTTTCCATACCAAGAAGTTCTGAATAATGGAGGATGTTTATGCTTATGAATGATTCTCCTGTCCTTTAATTACAGACCATTCACCTAACCTATACTTAGGAGTGTTCAAGCCAATATTCCTGTCACTCACATCAGTATGAAGTTGTTTAGCTCACCAGCTTAAAACAAATTTTACTTTGTAGACTTCAGGAGATAATGTTGAGGTTCACTTTCTCTTTTAACTATTCCCAAGTCAAACAAATCAAGACTAGCTTTTAATGCATGCATAGTTTTTAATCAAATAGGTGAAATTAATTTAAAATAAATGCTTCCCTAATGATGGTTAAAAAAATGAAGTCATTTAATACAACCTAATTTTCCTATATCAGTTGTCTGAATTGGTTTGATTATACTACATCACTGGGGTATCATAGCTAGAATAAAATAATTCTTTTTATCATGGTAACTTGAATTTTCTTATGAATCCAAGGACATACCATTTATACATTTTTTTAGTTCTAGAAAATTTGAAACAAAATATATCACACCACGATTGAATTCCTTAGGATGCGGGAGGGGTTATTAGGAGCACTTTAAAAAAAAAAGTCTGTGAAAATGACTTGATACAAGAATGTGGAGTGATGTGGGAAACCTGTCTTGGTATGTTGGAAAATCCAGATATGCCGTATGCCACTTGCCAAAACATCTCCGCCCACAGGATGTTGACAACTGTGGATCAAGTTTTTGAAAACCACTGAAAACCAGCCAGGGAATATATTGAATCCTTAAAACTGGGTCATGCAGCATCTTGAACTTAATACTTCGCTGATTCTTCTGATCTTGAGTCTTACAATAATGACATCATACTGTGAATAAATAAACTGCTCATCAAAACAATTTAAAAATGAAGTGAGTTTAGCTGATGGTCTCCTGTCTGCCTCTACTCCTGTAACAGTTACAGTTGCTCCAGGTTCTCATTTGCAAATACTAGGATATTGAAACCACAACATGTATTATTCAGCAGCTGTTTATTATTACGGTTTTACAGCATGATAACTATTTCATAGCCCTGTTCGAATGGTCAAAGCCAGAAGGCTGTATCATGATGTTGCAGTTACATCCCATGAAAAGTTTCATCTCGGGCCCACTTGATGGCTCAGTGTGAATGGTGCTTGCTGCCAATCCTGACGACTTGAGTTCAAGACCCAGAACATAAATAATGAAAATAGAGAACTGGTTGTCACAAGTTATCTTCTGACCCCCTACTCATGTCATAGTACAGGTGTATGTACATGTGTATGTGTATGCCCAGACAGCACCAATTGAGCAGAAGTATTAATTCCTAGGGCATGTAACCATTATGCTAATTTAGAATACACAAAATGCTACATATCATTCACCAAAGATGTCCAGCTTATGGTGAACCTCTAAGGTCAGATCTACTTAGTTCATAACTTATTGAACCCTATAAAATTTATTCCTTTTAAAGAACTTCTAAGATAAAATTAACACTGAGAAGAATAAAGTCAAACAAAATGCCCTGTCCCAGATCATCTGTGACTATTTCCCTCATTTAGTAATACATGAGCTAAAGAGGCATGCTTCCCCAAGTATTACACATAAAAATATGAAAACACTATATGCTTCATATATTATCTTTCAGTCTCCAAATTCTGCTGTATTTCCTCCACCAAATACATCTCAACTGCTTGAAGTATGGACTGATTACAACCAATTATCCACTGCATTTCTGAGAATAACAATTTTGTCCTGAAAACCCTAAAGTGACAAAGAAGAGATAATGTTCCAGAAGACTCTCCACAGGTATTAAACTTCTAGTCTTGTTTCTTTTAAACTTCTTTTCTAGTTATGTGTCTTTTTAAAATATATTTATTTTTATGCTTTATATACATTGGTGTTGTGCCTACATGTGTGTCTGTATGAAGGTGTCAGATTCCCTGGAACAGGAGTTACAGACAGTTGTGAGCTGCCATGTGGGTGCTGGGAATTGAACCTGGATCCTCTGGAAGAGCAGCCAGTGCTCTAAACCACTGAGCCCTCTCTTAGTTACGTGCTGTTTAAGCAAAACCATTCAGAGGCATCCAACAAAATATATAACTAACAACTCCAAAACCATATAATACACAAGATTTTGTTTAAGATGCATTTGAGGCTTTCCACTAGTATCTCATTCATACATTCTATATAGGCTCTTCAAATATTTCCATAGACATCAAAATACCTTTAGGTATGTTTCAATTGTATGGTCAAATTCATTTATGAATATTACAACTAAAGATTTTCAGATAGGAATATTTTATTCTTATATAGTCATATACCATTTGCATATACCAGATATGGCCATCAAACAGTACTATAAATTCAGAACTTATAAAATGCTATGTATGATATTTTAATGTTAAAATTGATATACATATACATATGCATATGCACATGCACATACACATACACATATACATACATATACATATAAATATGTGGTTAAGTAAGAACAAATTTTAAAATTTCAGTTCTTTCTCAAATTGCATTGTTTTTTATAATCTCCCTAATAAAATTTTGTGCATCAATTTAAAAAAATATAAATTGTTATGCACATTAAGATGTTCACTCCAAATTTTCTTCTAAATTATAAAAGATTCTCAAGAAAAAATATGTACAAGAATATTCTCTGCATTTTTCTTACAGCTAAATGCATATAATATTCTCAATATTGATAGAGACCACTATATAAAATATGAGACCATAAATTTTTAATTCCAATTCTATTTTAAAAATTAAGTAAGCTAGACATATTTGGGAAGTAATATCTTGTATTTTTAAGCATGTTTTAAATAACATGATAGTTACATATCTAATAGATTACTGTGAATGCTTTTTTTCAGTTGGGACTGGGTTACAATGATTCTATCCAATCAAAGTATTCAAACTAGTTATGAACCAAAACTCTATTGTGCCATTCTTAACATCTGTCCATTCTTCTTCTCTTATATAGATTCACAGTTGCTTTCCTATGATAGTCATCAAAATAGAATAGAGCTTTGTATATATATTTCAAGTGATTATCCTAGAAAGCAACACTGTATACATACACCATTCCTTGAGTTCATAGAATTGGATGTAGCCTAGTAGTTGTGATGCTAAGAGAGACAGAGGAAGAGCAGGACACACTGGCATGATAATAAGCTATTATTAACTGTGCTATCCCGCATCACCATTCACGTGGATTCTTACTCATTTGTGTCTGTGGTTGCCAAGGAGTACCCAGGTGTAAACAAAGACAGCCTGAGCCTGTAATCTATTCCAAGGATTATAGGACTTATTAGTACATTAATAAAGGAGAGACGTATTAGGCATGTATGAACACATCAAAATTGATTAAAGTGTCTCCAATCATTTCATCAAGCCAAAAAAATAGAAAAGAAATAACTTTACAAAAATGGTGCTGTGAACCATTAGATGCAGCATTGAATTATAAATACCTTGTTTTATGTCTGCTTTAGTGAATAGAACCAAATAATAAGACTACATCGGTAATTTTTCTTCAGTAAAATATACGTAAAACCTGACAGTATAAAAACCAACTTGGAGGGGGCAGGGTTCAGCAGGTAAGAGCACTGACTGCTTCCCCGAAGGTCCTGAGTTCAAATCCCAGCAACCACATGGTGGCTCACAACCATCCATAATGAGATCTGACACCTTCTTCTGGTGTGTCTAAAGACAGCTTACAGTTTACTTACACACAATAATAAATAAATCTTAAATAAAAAAAACAGCTTTGGAGATGTTTGAAGTTAAGAAAACATTACTCAAATGGTTTTTAACTACAGAATATAACAGTACTCAACATAAAAATTGGAATAAATCTAAGGAAAACCATTTGTTTACAATATGCCAAATTAATCTCATTAGTTTTTGTTTATTCTATTTTAACAAATGTTGAGCGCTTTAGAACTTTATAATTTATGTAAGAAAGTCATATACCCATAAAAAATTTATTAACAAACTAGAAACCTATAAGCTTATATTAATTTCTTCCTCAGTTAAAGATCTAATTTGTGAATAATCTAAGAATCATACATTACCCAGGAGTCATCAAAATGTTTGTATAATAGAAAAATAGAAGTTATAATTTTAACACTGAAATAGTTACTCACATTCTGACCAAAATTTAAATAATTTTTAAGTGAACATTGAGGCTAGGGTTTTAAATATCCAGCTCATTTTTGCTGGAATGTGAAAAATTCCTTTCCAGTTACAATCAATGAATTAATTATAAGATTTTTTAAAGTTGAATTTTAGGAATTTCCAGAAAATACACATGCTTAAAAGTAATAGGTTCATACATTATATACTATACATACAGAGAAACATGAAACTTCAAGTTGTGAAAGAAAAATTAAGGAAAGACAAGGAAGAATTTGGGGCCACAGAATGGGTTAAACTTTATTAAAATCCATTATATATGTGCATGTATAAATAATAAAACATCATTAGCATAAAACAAAATTAAACAGTTTACCATAATTTTCTAGGTTGACAGTGAGTTTTTTTTCTCCTCATTACAGGATTCTGGAACAAGTATATTTAACAAGAACCTGTATCTTTGATTTATTGTCCCAAACACATGCCAAATTCCATTTGAGAATATATTTTCCATCACTATATTCTCATAAATAATAATATACTTTAGAATGACATCTAAGTGTTACTGATTGAGAAATATAAATTATATTCAATAGTAGCATTAGCTCCTCTGGTCTTTACTAGACTAGTGATCAGAAAACAGGTAACATTCCCAGTTTACCACTGATTAACTGTATCATCCCAAAAAGAATAAGTGAAAATATAAAGCCTAATTATGGCCCATAACACTAACCAAATATTTGTATTGTTAACAAATTTAATCAAACTAGAGGTAAAATACACAAACTCCTTTTCCTGCCTAAATAATATTAGTTTTCATACATAAACTCCACCTTGTCTCCAGCACTGGCTTGAATGAATATACCATCAGGGTTGGCCTCTCCCGTTAAGGCACATTACTGTGCTGGATCAAAGTGCATACAGATAATTCCCAGCATGGAGGTTTAGCTCCAAACACCCAGAATTTAGAAGATAGATCATCTAAAATAGCAATCCTCAATCTTTAATAGACATATTAATTATACAGAAACTTCAAACCTAGGCATTGTAAGCGAATCAGAGGCTGGCCTTGCAGGTCTCCATTTTTTTCTACATTCCAGTTGAGGCAAATTAGTTCATATATAGCATTATGTTCCAGATGACGAAGTTAAACACTGAAATCCAAATTTAAATGTTGGCTTTGGTTCCCTGGATAGAAGTCCACCAAAACAAAATAATTATATCCTGTGTGAACCTATGGCTAGGTTGACCATAGGATCTAGGGAGAGAACCAAATACTATTATTCTGCTAAATGGACATAACAGACCCTAATAATAGACCCTAATGAGTTATTATTATACCCACACAACAGTGGATCTCTCAACTCTTATCAAAGAAGCTTCTGAGGAGTACATGGCAGTTAACGCAGAGACGGCCCCCCACCCAAATGGTCAGGAGTACAGAGTGAGATACTGTGGAATGTTCAGCCCTAAATGGAACACACATATAATACCCATCACTATGAGGCTCAAGAATCTTTGGGAAAGAGGGAACAGAAGAATTACTAGAGCTGAAAGTGGTAGGTAACATCAAGGAAACAGGATTTTCCTAACGTAACAGGGCATATGCACATATGAACTCACAGCTGTTGTAAAACCATTTTCAGACCTGTACAAGCTCTAGCTACTAGACAAAAATCCTAGTCATAGAGGCGAGAAAGTATTCGTGAAATCCCACACCAACAGAGGAACTATGGGTATTTGAGAGCATCTGAGAAAGGAAGTCAATTTTCTTTAATTCTGTGACCCTGGTAAGCTGACTGTACAACAGGGCAGGCTCCAAATCCAACCCAACAGCACTCAGAAGAGGAGGAGGAGAAAGAAAGAGAGAGAGAGAGAGAGAGAGAGAGAGAGAGAGAGAGAGAGAGAGAGAGAGAGAAAGGAAGAAATAAAAGAAGTACAAAAAGAGGAAGAGGAAGGAGGAGAAGAGAGAAAGGAGGAAGGAAGGAAGGAAGGAAGGAAGGAAGGAAGGAAGGAAGGAGATGGAGGGATGGAGGGAGGGATGGAGGGAGGGAGAAAAGGGAAAGAAGATTGAGAGGGTAGTAATTTGAGAAGTTGAGGGAAGGGGATAATTATGTTCCAAAATCTGAAAAAGAGATAAAATAGTTAATTACAAAACCCTACAATTATTCTTATTTATTCAAAGATCTTGTAGGTGGCAGCACACACGTGTCGAACACATTTCCATCAGCTGCAACTCCTACCTCAAAGTTTTGCGATGTAAAGATGGTCAAGAAAACAGCCCTTGAAGGATCAACGTTGGAGCTCTGTCTCGGCTTTCACTTTGAGGAGTTACCATCCAGCAGTGATGCCTGGCAGCTCTCTTACCATGTTCTTCCTGTCAGAAATCCACATCAGCCACACATAGCTGTACAAGATGAAAACTGGGAAGCCATCCCCGAAGGTCACATTCACAGACATCTAAAGGATGCACAATACTTGTTGGTGCCTCAGAACTATCTGAGGACTCTAGATCTCTCTTATTTCACCATCCAAGATTTTACCTTTTCCCTCCACAACACTCCAAACCTTATTCATCCCCTCCACCAAACTGCCAATTTCCTCCATTTTACAATTGATCTATGAAGAACCCACCTGGCCCAAATTCAATTCCGTTCCAACCCCATATCAACTCTCCTTGGACTGTGTGTGTGTGTGTGTGTGTGTGTGTGTGTGTGTGTGTGTAAGAGAGAGAGAGAGAGAGAGAGAGAGAGAGAGAGAGAGTGTATGAGTGTGTGTGTGTGAAAGAGAGAGAGAGAGAGAGAGTGCGTGTGTATGAGTGTGTGTGTGTGTGTCTGTGTGTCTGTGTGTGTCTGTGTGTGTGTGTGTACACAGGAACCAGCCCTACCTCACTGAAAGTGACTTGGGTTTTGGGAGGGGTCTTTAGAGATTTTCCAGACACTTTTTGCCTCCTCTTTACCAGGTAATTAGTGGCATTTTTTTCAGTCAAGAAAAATACTAGTGCTCAAAAAGACCATCTCTGACCTGCCTCAAACAGGTCTTTCTGTTCTCATAATGCTATAAACTATTTTTAACTGTTTTTTTTATTATTATTTTTAATTTATTTTCTATATTTTTTTATTTACATTCCCAATGATTTCCTCTTTCCTGGTTACTCCCTCCCAGAAAGTCCCATAAGCCCTCTTCCCTCCCCCTGTTCCCCATTCAACCCCCTCTCACTTCTCTGTCCTGGCATTCCTCTACATCCAGTCTTTCCAGGACCAGGGGTCTCTCCTTTCATCTTCTTGGAAATCAATTGATATGTGAATTGTGTCTTGGGTATTCTGAGCTTCTGGGTTAATATCCCCTTATCAGTGACTGCATACCATGTGTGTTCTTTTGTGATTGGGTTACCTCACTAAGGATGGTATTTTCCAGTTCTGACCATTTGCCTAAGAATTTCATGAATTCATTGTTTTTAATTGCAGAGTAGTATTCCATTGTGTAAATATACCACATCTCCTGTATCCATTCCTAATTATCCTCTGGATCCTTTTATGGGTTCAAATGACTACTAAAATAGCCTGCAAATGCCAGATAACTGAGAGATCTTTCTCTAGGAATATTATTGGTGATATAACTATAGAAAATAGACTACTCTGGGAGGGTGCTGGAAATGGCATGACTTTTGGAGGGAGCTGTGACTTTGCAGGGCAGGAAGGCATAAGAAATCTCTGCTCCTCCATTTATCTTCACTGTGAAACTAATGCAGTTCTAAATTAAGTGTACAAAATAATAGGCTAAAATAATACTAACAGATCAAAAATTCTAATGCACAGACAATAAATTATAAGTCTGCTTGCTAGCTCAAAGATATGTTCCCTGTATTTCTATAAAATGTTTTGACTCTAGCAGCCAATTATGTGATATGAGGAGTTTTTTTTTTCTGATCCTGTGTCTATTTTAGTATTTGTTATGCCTCTTGCACATTAATAGTTAATTTTTTCTCTTAGAATTGGGAAATTCTCTTCCATGATTTGCTGCAAATACCTCCTGTGCTTTAGACCTGGGTTTCTTCTTCACTTATGAGCCATAAGTTTGATCTTCTATAGCACCCCAGCTGCCCTGTGCGTTCTGTCCCACCTTCCTCTTTAAAAATGACATCGAACACTCTCCTTAACTGAATGATTCATTTTCTCTACCTTATCTTCAAGCCCCAATCTCACCTTTTCCAATTGACCCAATCTATTGTTAGAGTCTCTTCTCTGAACTTTTTTTTATAACTTTCTGAGGATGTTTTTGTTTGTTAGTTTTTTCATTTCAAATTTTGTATCATTTGGCTTTTTTTTCCAAAGACTTTATTTCTATTAAACTCCATTTTTATGTCTTGAATTGTTGTCATCATTTTATTCAACTTATTTTTAATTTTGTTTTTTCAGTCCTCATATAGACATTTGTTCATATCTTTTGAGATCGTTGAACATAGTTATAATTGCTATTTTGGAATAATTGTCTTGTATATTAGCTAAGTTGCTTTTCTTAGAGAAAGTTACTATGGGATTCTAATTTCTGGAAGGGACATATGCCCAGGTTATTCGTGTTGATTTTGTTTTTGTGCTGGGACCTAGGTGTCTGGAGTTAGGTCATTGGCAAGTTTTTGTTCTGTTTTGTTGATGTAGAATCTGATCTTGCCTTTGTTGACTGGGTGTTTGGAATCTTATTCATTGCTACCCCAATTTGCCAGGTTGTGGGCCAGGCAAATGGTGCATGGTGTTCAGTCTTGAAGCAAATCTGTGTTGATGTGTGAATGGGATGTCAGGTTTGGCCCTAGTTTATCTAGAGATCAGTATAACTCATGTCTGTTGGAGTCAAACTTCTATAAGATTAGAAGGTTCTTACTGCTCATCTTCACACATATGTGGGGAAAGGCTCACCAGGTTCTGCAGGTTTCCTTGTACAGTAAGGGCTAAGTTAGAGTTGGAGTGGGTAGTGCCTTGTTGGGGCAGGGCATGGAATGCCACAGTCTCCTCAAGTGGAGGTGGATAGAGTGGGCAGAGGCAGGCTGTGTCATTGTGTATGACCAGAAGCACAGGCCACACTGTGATCTGAGGGTATCTTGGTAAATAGAATGGTGGACTGATCTGGGATTCAATATCTGTAGTTCTAGGTTGGACTCTGTGTAGTAGAGTCATGAGAGGTAAGGTGGCAAGAATAAAGCCTGGCTCTAGAGGGGCCTTCCTGAGTTCCTGGTCATAAGCCTTGTAATACCAGGTTGCAGAGTGAGTAGGGTGACTGATTGGCAGGCTAGCTAAGTAGGTTTGAAACTCTCCTTCCTCCCTATAGTTTCAGTTGGGTGGACTTGCTTTCTGGTATCAGATAACAAATAAAAGTGTCCTAGTCCCACCTTGGAAAAAAATGAATAGGACTGAGGGCATTCAAAACATTTGAGGGCATTTGTTTTGAAGTTTAATTAAAATAGAATATTTTAGAGACAATTGGTTATATAACTCATATAGCATATTACCAAGTTTTCCCCAGAGTTATCATTATCACATATACTACTTTACTTTAATTTTATTTATTTAATGGCTTTTGCTCATTTACTGTTCATAAAAAAGCAACAGAGAGAAGAAAAGATAGTTGAACTGGCAGCCTCTGTTTCTTTCACAGAAAATCATTTCCAGTCATATCCATAACGTACTTGCTCAAATATTACTATTGTTTCAGTGCCTCATGCGCTGTACAGGGACCTCCTCACGTGTTAAGCCTACATTTTCCTGGATTTCTCCCAAGACTCATCTGTTTTTTATTGAATCCTACTATGGTTTTCACAAAGATTGTGTCTTCATGAAAAGGTTGCCATTTTCATACACATAGTAACTCTTTCTAAAGTACTGTTCACACTCATTGAATTTATATTGGCAAAGATTCAAGCCCAGGGCCTCAATAAATAGTAACATCGGGGGGGGGGGGGGCAGGAAAGATGACTCAGCAAGTAAATGCCCTTGACACTAAGCCTGCCCACCTGAGCTCCACCCATAAGACCCACAGGATGGAAGGAGAAAACTGACTCCTTGGGGTTGTCCTCTGATACAAAACACACACACACAACAACAACAACACACACACACACCATAATAGAAAATTTAGGAAGTAATATTAGAAAATGATCAAATTTTTATACAGTATTGTCTGCTTACTACTTAGAACGGCACATAAAAACTAATGGATTAGCATGTGTGTCCAGAGTCTTATAGACAACATTCATTTTAACCGCAATTCTTAAAAACTGAACAATCATGTTCATGGCTTGACAGGTTAGGAAAATGAATGGGATTTGAGAAGGGTTTAAAAGGTAATGTCAGCAATTTCCCTTTCTTCCCTCACTCCCTGCCCCCCAGAAGAAAATCACATTTAAAAAAAAAACTGTTGTCTCATCTCAAATGGAACAAGAGAAAAGTTAAGGAGGGAGAGGAGAGAGATGGAGGGAGGAGAGGTGAGAAAGAGGAACCTAAAATGTACTGGATAGTTGGGTAGAGTGGTCAATATTTAAAAGCCCACACATGAAGTAACTTGTTGGTTTAAAGAATAAGCAAAGCAGTGACAAGCAGATTGGACCTTTCATGACTGAACAATGCATAGATGTGTTGAGGGCATTAGAGTCTAAAAGAAAGCTGGCCCCATTACTGGTAATTATAGTTAATCAGCAACAATTGTCTTCACGGAGATAGAGATCAACCATGAGCGCTAACCTAACAAAACTAATGAGGCTAATGGCTGAGCTGAGCGAGGAGCTGGCTGCAGACCCTAAGCAGAGCACATTTTCACTCCCAGTTCACTTACCACCTGTTGTTTTCAGACAAGCAGGCACAATACAAGCTTCCTTTGGAATTAGAGGACCCTTTTGTAACTCTCCGAAGAGACAGTGAGAAATGGTTAAATGCTTAGCCTCACACTGTGGGCGCTAGGCATTTGCATGGTCTGCACCACATTAGCAGGGTGATACTGCCTTTTCATGCTCAAATGTGGTATGAGATCCAGCTGAAGTGGCAGCCCCTGGGAGTTGCTTAGCCGTGCACACTCTCAATCCATCCAAGGTTCAGTTTGCATGTCTGCACGATCCCACAGATTCCTATGCATGTTGAAGTTTGCAAAATGCATAGGAATCTTGAATCAAGGGGTGACTTGGACTTACATGTTATGTTTTCTGTTGTTTAACTCTGTAGGTACTTCTTATATATGAACAAGCTAAGGCAATTGGTAACCAGTAATTCTAGAAATGCATTTTTATTATACATACATGATATATATATGTATATATATGTATATATTTTTATTATACATACATGATATATATATATATATATATATATATATATATATATATATATATATATCATGTATGTATGTATTATCAATCAATGGTTCAGCAGGTAGAAGCCACTGATTAGCTAAATCCATTCACACTGGGGATCCAGCCCTGCCCTGCGTCTGAGCGCCCCAGTGCTGAAGTTACTGATTTATGCCACCATATCCAGGTTTTACCAGGGTGCTGGAGATCTGAACTCATTCTCACATTTGCACGTCAGACACTTTACTGATTGAAACACCTATAAGGAACACATTTTGACATTAATTTCACTGGCATGTCTTTAATGCAAGATATCACGAGTGCCCACAAATGAAGAGCCGAAAGATTTCCTCTGGGCTGGGTGGGATGAATCAGGTCTGTGTTGACAATGCACACAGACCAGTGTGCGTTGTCCTATTAAGGACAGCATCCTTTCATGTTTGCATTTCTATAATTCTCCCAAGAAACCAATGCCTGGCAGTGTGCAGGACCTCACTTTTCTCTTTCGTGTCTGAGAAAAAAACACCTGCATCTGAGAAAGGCCATTTGAGGTGGTCATTCGGTGGGAGTTTTAATTAAGAGTTACATTCAGTGAAAGCTGAAGTGTGGTGTTTTTACCATTCCAGTATGAATCCTACACCGATTGCAGAATGACATACATTTCAGATTGGGCCTTGTATCTCAAGTACTAATATGTAAATATAAATTAATTATAATGAGTCAGGTAATTATAAACAAAATGAAGAAAGCGAGATCACCTATCTATAACTGCAGTTGCATTATGAGGAACACAACAGCATTCTCTCCCTACACAGAAGCCAAAGCTCATAAATACCTCATAGGAGAAGAGAAAATGCTAGCCTATAGGTTACAGTCTATAGACAAGAAAACTAGGTCTCTGATTGTCACATACGGATTGTTTGCTTGTATTGCCCAGTGAGGATTTCTGTGCTCTGTATACCTTTGTAATGTGATCACGAATGGGCAAAACTAAAAGAAGACTAGAAAACTCTTTCAGATACAGTTCCATTCCCTGAATCAGCTAAACTGCTTTGCTCCTGTAGCCAAATACTTCAATTATCATATCTACTGCTCTTTGTTATAGACCCATGCATCTATATAATGTTCTCTCTCATTACTTATTAAATCAACCTTAGCTGTTGTCTAATGACTTTGTGTTTTGATAGTTTATGATTTACCATTTTATATATCTCCCCATTTTCTTAATACTTTTACTAACTAATCCTGAGATTAATAACCATTGTATTAATAGTTTGTTTAGTTTCCCAAGCCCTTGTCAATATTTATTTTCAAAAGCTCATGTACACTTACCAAGTGCTTATTATCTTCTAGTAATCATGCAAAGCACTCAAATTCTCTATTGATTTAGTTGAACGGGTGGGTGTGGTGGATCCAGTAGCAGTTGGGTTCTTGGGGGTGAGTATGATCAAATATATTATGTGAGATTCTCAAAAGAAATAATAAAAAATGAAAAAGAAAAGGACAAAAGCATGCTTGGGAGCAAACTTACAACACTGCCCGATCATGCATGCTTATGACTCACATGGGGTTTCTGGCCATTTATTATTGAGGAAATATCGTTATAAGATGCAGTGGTCATAACAACCTCTTTTTTCCCTCACAGCTTTGGAAACCTGTGATGCAGGCAGGGGTTAGTTGAAAGCATATCTCATCTCCACAACAGGCCAGTGTTTGAGGCTGGGAAAGTAAGTAGCTAACCAGAGACACAGAGAGCTTGAGCTAGATCCCTGGGACATCTTCATTCACTGCTCTGGCTTTGCATTGCATTCAGTTGAGGAATGAACCGGGGACCTGCACGTGATATTCTGTAAGGCTTGGGCTTATATAAGAAAAAGGAGTTAGAAAGAGCAATTCAAAAATTCATCTGGGATAACAGAAAACCCAGAATAGCTAAAACTATTCTCAAGAGTAAAAGAACCTCTGGGGAAATCAGTATCCCGGACCTCAAGCTGTACTACAGAGCAATAGTGTTAAAAACCGCATGGTATTGGTACAGTGACAGGCATGTAGATCAATGGAACAGAATTGAAGACCCAGAAATGAATCCACACTCCTATGGTCACTTGATCTTTGACAAAGGAGCTAAAACCATCCAGTGGAAAAAAGATAGCCTTTTCAACAAATGGTGCTGGCTCAACTGGAGGTCAACATGCAGAAGAATGCAAATTGACCCATTCTTATCTCCTTGCACTAAGCTCAATTCCAAGTGGATAAAGGATCTCCACATAAAACCAGACACACTGAAACTAATAGAAGGGAAACTAGGGAAGAACCTTGAACATATGGGCACAGGGGAGAATTTCCTGAACAGAACTCCAATAGCTTATGCTCTAAGATCAAGAATAGACAAATGGGGCCTCATTAAATTACAAAGTTTTTGCAAGGCAAAAGACACTGTCAAAAAGACAAAGCAGCAACCAACTAACTGGGAAATGATCTTTACCAACCTTACATCCGACAGAGGGCTAATATCCAATATATACAAAGAATTCAAGAAGTTAAACTCCAGAGAGGCAAGTAACCCTATTAAAAAATGGGGTACAGAGCTAAACAAAGAGTTCTCACCTGAAGAATATCTAATGGCTGAGAAGCACCTAAAGAGATGTTGATCATCCTTAGTCATTAGGGAAATGCAAATCAAAACAACCCTGAGATTCCATCTCACACCAGTCAGGATGGCTAAGATCAAAAACACAGGAGACAGCAGTTGTTGGCGAGGATGTGGAGAAAGAGGAACACTCCTCCACTGCTGGTGGAATTGCAAGCTGGTACAACCACTCTGGAAAGCACTCTGGCAGTTCCTCCGAAAACTGGGCATGACACTCCCGGAGGATCCGGCTATACCACTCCTGGGCATATACCCAGAGGCTTTACCTGCATGCAATAAGGACACATGCTCCACTATGTTCATAGCAGCCTTATTTATAATAGCCAGAAGCTGGAAAGAACCCAGATGTCCCTCAACGGAGGAATGGATTCAGAAGATGTGCTATATCTACACAATGGAATAGTACTCTGCAATTAAAAACAATGAATTCACGAAATTCCTAGGCAAATGGTCAGAACTTGAAAATATCATCCTTAGTGAGGTAACCCAATCACAAAAGAACACACATGGTATGCAGTCACTGATAAGGGGATATTAACCCAGAATCTCGGAATACCCTAGACACAATTCGCATATCAATAGATTTCTAAGAAGATGGAAGGAGAGACCCCTGGTCCTGGAAAGACTGGATGTAGGGGAATGCCAGGACAGAGAAACGAGAGGGGGTTGAATGGAGAAAAGAGGGAGGGAAGGGGGCTTATGGGACTTTCGGGGAGGGAGGAAACAGGAAAGGGGAAATGATTTGGAATGTAAATTAAAATAAATAAATAAATAGTTTCTTATATTATAGGCACCATGAAACTGGATAACCAGATACAGAACTCTAGGTTAAAAAACCAAACATATAAACAACCATCTCTCTATCCTAGAATTTTTTTATTAGATATTTTCTTTATTTACATTTCAAATGCTATCTCCTTTCCTAGTTTCCCCTCTGAAAACACCCTATCCCATCCCCCCTTCCCCCTGCTCACCAACCCACCCATTCCTGCTTCCCTGTCCTGGCATTCCCCTATACTGGGGCATCAAGCCTTCTCAGGACCAAGAGCCTCTCCTCCCTTTGATGTCCATCAAGGCCATCCTCTGTTACATATGCAGCTGGAGCCATGGTGAAGTCATTTAATGAGACTTCAATCTGGCCATTAATAATTTTTAGTCTTCTTCTCACCTCACCTATGCAATTTCTATTTTTAACTTTCTCTTTGATTAATTTTCAAACTTTTTTTATCAGATGCAAGTGCACGTTTTATTTGATCTGCTAATTATTATATATTCCTCTCCAATTGCTATTTTGTTCTACTTTGTAGACTTTCTAAACATTGTATCATAGTTTCTGCAGTTGCCTGAAAGAATATCCATACACTAACACCTAATTTCTAATGTGCTAAAGTTAGTGAGGGGTTACTTCAGAGGTGATTCGATAATAAAATTGATGGGTTTATCAAAGAGACCCCAGAGAGATTCTTCCACATGAGGTAGTGGTTAGAAGTCATTGTCTAGTCTCTGTTGTCCTCTTGTCAACTGAAGCAACACTCTGCCAGATCGTTACAGGTTGAAAACACAATTGCACCAAAATATGTGGGGTCTTGCAGAGATGTGTGAGCAGACAGGTAGCACTCCCTTGGCTAGTCACATCCTCCGCATTATGTTGACACCTGGAAAATATTTTGCATTTCTATGCATTATATGGTTTTTGAATATACTCCCTTTCACAATAAATAAATAAATAAATAAATAAATGTCTGATAATGTTAAATTTTTGTAACCTTTAATCTTTTTTAAAGATTGCTAATATTCTTCCAGAAATATTGCTGTTGAATTAAAAATAAGCCCCTAAAATAAATACCTAGGAAGAAAAGAGTCCTACCTATTAGAAAAAGGTATAGAAATTTATCAATCATTTGTGAAGTGTAGAGCTTTGTCTTAATTTTTAATGGCAATTCAAAGTCGGAGTCAGTTTGTCCTTGTTTTCTTAGTATCATTTCCCCAAATTCCTCGCACTATAAATATTTTTTCTTCTTTTGTGCATGTGTTGGAAGGTGCTTAGGTAGATAACTGTAGATTGAACATAGAACTTTGTACTGTACCAATTTTTCTTTTAAGATATCTTTCTTCTATAGCATTTGATTTTTGATCGGTATCCACAAGTGACTGAGGATCCTCTTCCAACCCCTTATTATTTTCCCTCCAATATCTCTTTAACATGGTTTTATCTGTGCTGAAACTTCTTTAAAAAGCACACATTATTTTTAGGTTGAATATGAAACGGATGATAATTGGCTCTACAAAAAAATCTCCAATAATTTCATGTTTCTCAAGTCAAGCTTTGGTGACTTTAGCCTGTAAGATGCTCTGACAGATTTCTCAAACAGGTAATTTCATTTTCACAAGCCTGTTGTTCGTAATATCTTGAATCTCTGGTCTCTTTCACATCTACCCAAAGCCCACCAACAAATCTAGCTGTTTATGAGCCTCTTTTGGTTTGCTCACGGCGGCTTTGGAACAAGCTGACATAGTTTTAGAAATGATTAGCTGCTCTGAAGCTGGAACGTCCTCGCTGGGAATGGGACCTTGACTCTCTTTCTGTTTCTCCCAGCAGCATCTTCTTGCTGTACGTCAACTGTAGGACATTCCCATGTCAGCCAGTCCGTGGTCTATAATAGGGTTTATGATTGTGCAGTCTAGGACTGAGCATATAGGTGGTCACATTCATCCACTGTTAAAGATTCATGCTGTCTAGTGTTTCTACCCTAGAGTAGTCGGAGGCAATTACCACCTATTAGCTCCAAAGTTCTGGATTATCTAGAGCATCTCGGAGCTGGAATCATATTGTTTGGAGTTTCTGAAAATATTTTCTTTGAACTGATAATACACATTTCAGATTATTCTGTGCCTTTTCATGATATGATAACTCATTTTCATTCTGATTGACACTCCACAGGCTATATAAACTATCACTTTAAAAGTCTTTTTTGTATAACTTAATTTTTCTTTTTAACTATGAATTTGTAGCATTTTCTTTTCTACCTTTGCCTGTGAATCTTTCACATGATTATTATTACATTTTTTAACTGTAATTTCTGTTCTGATTGCTGAAACTAAATCATCTAATCTGGCAGTCCAGACAAAACTTGCCTCTGTCATGACAAAAATTTTTGTGCAAATAAGTTCTCAAAGCAAAGAATAGGTGAAGTGCACTTATAGGTAAAAATGTAATAGTATAAGAGAAAAATTTCTGTATGAATAATTGCCTTTAAAAACTATAGCTTGCCGGGCGGTGGTGGCGCACGCCTTTAATCCCAGCACTTGGGAGGCAGAGGCAGGAGGATTTCTGAGTTCGAGGCCAGCCTGGTCTACAAAGTGAGTTCCAGGACAGCCAGGGCTACACAGAGAAACCCTGTCTCGAAAAAAACAAAACAAAACAAAACAAAACAAAAAAAAAAGTAAAAACTATAGCTTGCTTGGTGGTTTAAAATCATAATTTGAGAGGTTATGAAAAAAGTTAAACTTAAAAAGATTAGCAGATATTACTGAAGTTACCTAGATTTATAGTTATATGATTGAACTAGAGTGATAGACACATTTTCATTCCAGAAATTATCTGTAAATCTGAGATACAGTTTTTTACTCAGTCAAATATTCCCAAAAGATGTTTAAGTGTTAAGCTAAAAGTAAAACAAAACTTCTGAGTCATAACTCACCCTCAAACTACCTCCTATACATATAGGAAAGAAAAAAAAAAACAGAAAACATACACACTCTGAAGGAATAAGCAATTTTGTTGCTGAGATGATGGGGCACTGATGATAAGGACGATGTGTTAAAGGGACAGCCTTAGTACATGCCACTCATGTAAATTATTAAATGGGCATTCCACTTCTTTTGCTTGATGAAAATGTACTCATCTTTGACCAAAGGTCAAATAGAATGCATCTCCATGAGTCTCAAAGCACCAAGTTTATGAGCCTATTTAAACATTACCACATTTCATTGTGGTTACATGTTCACTAGTTAACCCACTTAGGGCAGAAGCATGCCTTATGGATAGTTTGAAGAAGAGCATACAGCACATATGGAGAACATATCTAATAAATTTGTGATGGTTTTCCAATTAAACATTTATATTATTTTCCTTAAAATTAGCAGACCATTTGGTATACAATACTAAACCCTCTCCCTTTCCTCCCAATTAATGATGATCTATTTCTTACATTTCTAAACTACCAGAATGCCACCTTTTCTCAAAGCCATGCTTTGCTGTCTGCCGTATGTGTTCTCTACTTTATAAGTAATTATCACTTGTTATATTACATACTGTAATTTAGGAAGCCACTAATGAAGCTACACTTTTACCATTTGTGTTTGTCACGTTGTAAGATCTGTTTACAGAATGGAAATAGTTCTGAATTGAGGATAATCAGTATTAGCCTGATTCTAGCTCACTGTAACTTGGTCAGTTGTTTCACACTCTCCTCACGTTGTGTCAGGTTACTTATCTATAAAGTTATCATCGATAATTTCACCAAGAGTTTGTGTTGGCTGTACAGCTTCTTAAGCTCTCTATGCCAATCCTAGTAAAAACTGAACAAGTGTGTCTTAAGCTCTCTATGCCGATCCTAGTGAAAACTGAACAAGTGTGTCTTAAGCTCTCTATGCCGATCCTAGTGAAAACTGAACAAGTGTAATCTGAAAAGCTCATGAGACACAATGCAGGAGAGGGACGGTGGGAAAAAGTCAACAGGGGTGTGTATATCAGTGGTGAGAAGAGAAATGCTGAAAAGCAGAAACACAAACTACATGGATGTGGTGTGATGCACCAGGAGGACTACAGGGTCCATGGTTGGACCAAACCTCATCTCTAGAAAATCACTGGAATCAGACCTCTAATGAGTTGAGCAATAAATGAATGGGCTTGAGATTGACTGTGTTGGAGAGGTGGGAAGTCAACAGGGGAACAATACGAAAAGATTTGAATTTTTATGGAATGTCTGCAGTGCATAGAACATAGTAAAACTAGAGATTATTAAAGGGAAAAAATGAAACATATTAATGGCTTTTCTGTATAAGAGTATGATTTTAATCACTATTTCATAACTGTTATAATTATTAATTATTTGCTATCTAAGATAATTATATTTCTCATTTTGAGAAGCAAGAAAATGGAGTCTTAGAGGTATGTGTGCCTAACAGCATCACACTGTACCCCATAATTTTGTATAACTATTATCTATCAATTAAAAATAAAATAAAAAGAATACACAGTTAAGTGGGTTGAGAATGAGATGGACCTGGGAAGAACAGGCCAGGGTTGGAGATGATCAAAATACTTCGTATGAAATTATCAAGGAAGTAATTAAAATGAGAAAAAAATAAAACAGAAGCTAGGGAGATGGTTCAATTGTGAAACAGTTTGCTCTGACAAACATGAGGAACTAAGTTCAATACCCAATATCCCCATAAAATGTCAGGCACAGTAACACAGGCCTGTAACCTCAGTACTGAAGAGATGGAGACAGAGAGGTTCCTGGAGATTGCATTCTACTCAGTCTAGTCAAAATAGAATGTTTCAGGTTCAGTGAGAGATGCTGACTCAAAATAAAAGGTGGAGAGTGACTGAGGAAGGTACGCAATGTCAACCACTGGCCTACACACACACACACACACACACACACACACAGAGAGAGAGAGAGAGAGAGAGAGAGAGAGACAGACAGACAGACAGACAGACAGACAGACAGACAGAGACAGACAGACAGACAGACAGAGACAGAGACAAAGAGAGGGGAGGAGATTGAAAATCAATACACCAAAAAGAAATGAAACAAAGCAAGAAATCTGTTTACAGCCTCAAATTCATTAAATACAGGCTGGCATTGAACCCAGGGCAGCACACTAAGATCAGTATTCTTCCCCAGAGCTCATCCCTTCCTTCAAGCTATAGTGACTGCTATAAGCTACACATATTAGTATATATAACATTAGTATATATTCTACTACATCACATATATACTAATATATATATTAGTATATATTCTACTACATCACATATATACTAATATATATATGTATATATATATTTCTACTACATATATATATGTATATATATATTTCTACTACATCACATATATATATTAGTATATATGTGATGTAGTAGAAATGTCAGTGAGTAGGGATATAAGAGAAGAGAGATTCAGGGGAAACAAAGTAAGGTGACTGGATTTGGTGACTAAGTAGACATGGAGTTTGAAAAAGGGTAAAATTTAGAGTGTTATTTTTTGCTGCCTGCAACTTGTGTGACTATTTTCTAAGAGGCAGTGGGCGAGGGAGAAAAAGGAAAAATTGTGGAAAGAATTAATATTTAGAAACAATGACTCTTTTGTCCCTGTCTAATTTATGAAATTCCATGTTCCAAATTATTATGAATTTAATAAACAACCATTATTGGTGTTTATTTTCACAGTTGACCTGAGGTATACAAGATGACAAGATAAACCATGTAGTACATATCTTTAGTGATTATTTTACTGAATGTACCTGACATTTTCATTAAGAGCATTCTACATAAGAAGCACTCATTACACTGCATGAGACCCCATATTTACTTTGAAGAAATTGACCCAAATATTTTAATTAAGAAAATCAGGAAAATTGGGAAGAAAATGACACTTTGCACCCAAACTTAACATTATATGTCTACAAAAATACCAGTGGTCTCAAGGCCATGTGATCTGGCTCTTAGACCTTGGGAGTAGATTACTCTAATGCATTCACATTCCATACTTGACCCAAAACAAGGGACATTTAGAAGGAAGAAATGCAGCATTGCTTTTGTAAATGATGGAAACAGTAGTGCACAGTGCACAGGTAACTTTATGCATAAGCTATTTTGTAAATATGTGTCCAACCACAAAACAAAACATAAAAAGTGACTCTAAAGCATTTTTACCATTAATAAAAAGTAATGTCATATACAAAGAATTTAGGGAACGTCATTCCTGAGATTTCATGACAGTTACGTTGTTTGAAAACTAAGTGAAAAGTTGGACGTTGACTCCAATAGAAGCAGTAGCTCAAAAAAGTAACATTTAGCATTTATTCTAATCTTCAGGAAGATATAAGTAGTTGAGATTCTAGCATCATACCAAACTTGTACCAGACTTCTGTGTTATTATTTGTTTAATTGTCTATGAAACTCTAAATTTAGGGGTAGGCTCTATTAACACAGGATTGATGTGTTGGGGTGTATAGTAGATATCGTATTACAAAGTGAAGAGTGAATAAATATTTTTAAATTGCTCAATGAATCAATGTATAATTATTTACCTCTAGAGTGAATAAATATTTTTAAGTCATTCAATGAATCTATGTATAATTATTTACCTCTATTTAATATTCTTATTAAACTTGGCACATTCCAACATAATTTAGCAATTGAATATGTCTATAGAAAGGGAGAAAGAAAAAGATGAGTCATGTAACACTATTAAGCATTAAAATTAATCAATTAAGCAACCTACATATGGCTTTCTCTAGTAACACTTCACTCTATTAACTATCTTTATAAGTTATAAGTGGCCTCACTTGGGAATCCTGGCTACCACTCTAATGTTGATATTCTTTGAGATAACACTCACTTCGTGGTGTCAATGCACCACAAACTCTTCTATTAGTGGGATTGGAGGTTCGTGACACACTTCTGAATTCTCAATCCCCCTGTGTTCTCAATATCACTATACTCTAATGTGCTTAATACATTGAAATGAAAGCTTTGGAATTAATATGCATAAATATAATAAAATAATGATAGTAGCAATAAGAACCAATAATATTTTTAAAGATTTAAGGGCCAGAGAACCATTTGTTTACTTAATCTCATATCTTTGTTACTTAGATATTATGATTATTAAAATTTATTCTTTGAAAAAATAGAGATAAAGAGAAATGGAGTGGCAAATCCAAAGTTGGGGTGCTGGTGCATGGTGTATGTATCAATCAAACCGAAAGGTGCAGTAGACATTTGAAACATCAAGAGAGAGGGCAGAGTATCCAAGGACTTGGAAAATGGGTGTTTAAGACTGATGAGAAGCAGAAGCCTGCTATCAGCCCTACACTTCATATAGGTCAATGACCTTCTGTTGGAATACAGAAACATTAGCTGCCATTGTCACTCCAACCTGGTATCTCTTCCATTTAACTCACTCTACTCATGAGATATCTTTAACTCTCTTTCCAGAAGCAAGAAAAAGAAAGAGAAGAGAAAGTTGAGAAAATAATAATAATAATAATATTTGTCATGTTGCTGGGGAAGGAGTATTAATGACTCCAATTGGGGCAGGAAGACTGCTCAGTTAACATCCCTCATAAGTGAAAAAAATGTACCTGAATTTAAATATCCAGAACCCTTGTGAAAAAGAAAGCACAAAGGCACATGTCTATCATCCTATCACTGAGGATGCACAGGAGAATCCCTGGGGCTTGCTGGTCAGAGTATTGAACCTGAGGGCTCCGGGTACAGTGAGAGACCCTGTCTCATAACATAAGGTGGCGCATGATAGAACAATGACTCTGGTCCCCACATGCATGCATTTGTGCATTTGTATATGTGCATTTATGCACAGATGTGCACATATGACAAGAGTATCCTGGAACCTGTACACATGCATATACTGGACACATGCAAAATATATTAATTTTAAAATTAGAATCCTCTTCATCTGCAGAGATCCAAACATGTTCCTGCTCCTCTTCATTAGTGTTTCCTTTGAAGATCAGGAGAACAAGATTCTGTATAGAGGCCTGAAAAGCTCAAGGTGATTCCTGGGCCTGTGTTCTGCATTTCTGGATAGTCCACTCAAGTATGAAGAAAGGCCTGATAATATATCAACTCATTTCCAAAAACTTTATGGATTAAAATAACTATAACCTTGTACATCACTCTGACCTCTCAATCCTGCCCATCATCTCCAGGGGTACTGAATCCCAGTGTAGAATTGGTTGCAATTTCTATTCTCTAGCATCTCAAGCTAAGGAGAGACCATTTCAGAAAGATGCTGAGCTACCATGGGAATCTGATGGCAATCTTCTCCCTTAGGCTCTACCAGGGTTTGAAAGAATGATTCTGTTAGTTCTCCAGCATCTTTTTCTCTTTGACCTTCCCTTTGGGACCTTCTAAAGTGCTGACAAATCCTACCTCCCCTGATGTCAGCTCAGCAAGAACACGGATAAAACAGCCTTTATCTAGCAAGCAGAGAATTTCCCCCACATCTGCCTGGCAATAATCCAACACAAATCCAAGCCTCCAAGTTGTCCGGACTATATTCAAGGGCCACTGGGGAACTGTATTGAAAGCTCTGGGATTTCATTTGTTTTCCCTTTTGTGTCAAAACTAAACTATAATGCTGACTTCTTTAAGGCAGCAAACAGTCAGGTGACACTGTCAGTAGTCATTTCTTACAGCTCCAGGGCACCTCATGGTAGGTGTGGGAGACCAGAGTGCTGAACAGTTAAACTTGAGATCATTGCAAGTTGAACCCTTCAAGCCTCAAATTAAATGCCAGTTACTTAGAGGAACTGTCCCTGACCTTTGGCTGTACCAGGTCTCCAATAGTATCTTGGACGCTCCATAGTAGTTATTAAGTTTAATTATTACTTCTAAAACTGTATTAATTCTTTCACATGATTTCTGAGTTAATAAAGCCTATATGGCACCATTTTTAATTCTTCCCTCTATTATGCTCTCATAACCACATACTCGGTGCCCTTTATTCTACTATTGTTTGTTCTTCTTTGCTTATGGCATCTGTCATCTTGTGGCAACGAATTCAAGATGAAGAATCCTAGAAGAGTGTGTTTAGTGTGTGTGTGTGTGTGTGTGTGTGTGTGTGTGTGTCCAAAAGTCCAAAAGGGAGAGAGTGGCAAAGTAGAAAGAGAGAAGATCCCAACTTTCCTATGCCACCCAAAATGAAAGGCAGGTGAGTCAGTATGTGAATCTTGCATGACTTACTGAGCGCCTTGCTTTGATCTTGTCCTCTGCATGAGACTTTCACAGAATATATGCCATATGAACAAGGCCTTCAGGTCATTCATATCAAAGTATGCTTTGGCCTCCAGAATCAGAACTGACAGTTTAATTCAGCTTTGGTGTCTTCGTGTAGTTTCATGGGCATTTCATTCCGTATAAGAAGATTAAATAATTTCATTATTAAGGTATCAGACAATTTGGCAACTTTTCACAGGTTATAAAATATTTTTCAAACAGTAACCCCCAAAATATGTTTAGAAGAACTTTAGAAGAGCTTGCCTATCATGAAATATTCACTTTCATTGTGTCCTTTGTGTAGTTGCTTTGGGTTTTTGGTTTTTGTTTTGTTTTGTATTTCACAACCTATGTAGCATTTACTTTTCTTTTGAGAACCAAGAACCACTTAGTAAAACAACTTTGAAAGGGTTAATTTTAACATCTCTTAGCTGCCTATGTCATTAAGTGGCAATGAAATAAAGATAGTGGTACCTGGGATATTTATACCCTTGAAAATGTATTACAACATGACAGATGACACATTATATCTGCTACTATACAATATCACTTATCAACCATCTTGTCCCTCTATTAGGGTGACCGTTCTAGTGACAATTCTACAAAGACTGTTGTATTGTGTTCAGATTCCAGGATGCCAAAGTAGCTACCAAGTAGATCTCTGTGATATTTTGAGAGGTCTCAAATACACTGCAAATGCCTATGGCACCAAGTGACAACAGATTCAAATGACAGTGCATGAGACATTTGTGAAACTAATGACGCACTGCAAAAATAAACTCTTCTCATTATAATATTTGAATTCAGAATGGGAATTGTGTTTTCATTAGTCATGTTAGATTACCTGCAGCCTTGCATGTCAAGGTAGTTTAGACATATTACAGTGACAGTATCATAATTGTTCTTGTATTTTATATTATCTTATGTAATTATTATGTTATTATATATCATACTATATATGTGCATATATATCATACTATACTATAATTGTCCTCTTATTTTAGGAAATTTTATTTTGCCCATTTTTACTTTAAAAGGTTAAGTACAGCGTGCAAATGAAATGGAGAGGATCTTTCATCTTTGCAACTGATGGTTGAATTAAAATTGTTCTCCCAATGTATTTCCACAGCATGACTTTGTAAGATTCTGTTACTAGGTTGCAGCTAATCCAATATCTCTGAGCTCCAGAAAATCAAATGAGTGCCGTACTAAATTCCACATTGAACTCTCTTGTCCCTAGTTCTTACTGGTAAGTCATACAGCAATGCCTTCATGCAGATCATTTTAGTCAAATTAATACTATAGTATATACTATAAGCATCTGGCTCATTATTTTCCATAAATGTCTAAAGACTAGACTAAGACATCCACATCCTCTTCCCATCAGGTCATTATCACCATCATACTACTGAACAGATTTGTGGGTGTGGTGAGAAAAAGTGATGGAAAAGCCATTCATTTCTAAGAACTGAATTCTGCTGGTTTGCCCAACAAGATATCCTAAGTCTCCATGTTTTCCACTGGCAACTCCAACTCTCCACCTGTATTGCAAATGTACCAAATTGAAATAAACACATGGAAACCGTAACTCAGCATATTCTCTCCATATCATTAGAAAAAGAATGTCTTCATCCCAAAACTTTCTGCCCCTTTAGTTGTGCGAGAAAATTTCTACTTAGTGCTCCCTACTTTATTAGAATAATGGTTGCTAAACTGGTTGAATAATGGATTGCATTCTGCTGCTTTAGTCAATGCAGTTGACTATGTAGGACTATGTACTTCGTGGTCTCCTTTTGCAGTGGTAAATAATAACCTCGATATTTTTAATAACTTCTGAGGTTACTAGGAAGTACCAGTAGTGTTCCATATCAAAATTTAACTACCTTTTGATTATTCTAATTAGAAGAGGTTATTGAGATTGAATCTTCTTTTCCTCCTTGAAGGTTTCCTAGCTTCAGAAGGGTGCACTTCTTGGGATCATTCAATCTTCTACTCTTTCTAACTTTTCGGTTCTAAGACAATGATAAACAGATCATAAAGGAACCATCGGTTCACTCACCCACCTCCTCCATTTTTCCCTTGTCAGTAATGGATCTTTTCAAACATGGTTTAAACCTGTTTTGCATGAAAAATATATGTTCAAAATTCTCTGGTCCTTATGCTAGGTTAGGTATCCATTCAGTTTTCTCTGGTTTGAAATAAAGGCAGCTATTCTCCAGTAACTATTAAAAATGAAGGTGACAGAACATAGAAAGTTTCATGGATTTTTGGAGTTACATCTAGCCCCAGCCTACGTATTTTAAAATGAACAATTCAATCAAATTCATCAAATGTCTTTCACAAATGGTCACTTTGTATAAGCCACAGATTGAAAGAATGGAAATTTGTGTGTGTGTGTGTGTGTGTGTGTATGTGTTTGAGCCAGTAGATTTATGCCAGAAGAATGTATAATTCAAGTAAGTTGAATGAAAATCGTAAGATTTAGTTTTTGAAACACCTGTTAGCTCTCCAGTTAATCACATATTCTCAATAATAACATCCTTCTGGACCCCTGAGGGCATGATTAACTATATATACATGTATTAAAAGTACAGTATGTTTTGATAGTTGTCTTCAATGTGAATAGATAGACACAATCACATGATTAATATATTTGTGATCTCCCAAAGTTGCTATAGTTAGGTCTTAAGGTACATACATATATATGTATGTATATTATATAATTATATATAATGATGAGACGAGTACTTGAGATATACCCCTTATGAAGCTTCAAATATAAATGATAGTATCTAGTACATTCATTAAACATAATAATTTATGTATGTTCGTATATGTGTCTGTGTGGTGGTACATGTGAATATAAGAATTGATGCTCACAGAAACCAGCATCTTAAGATGCTTTTGTAGCTGGAGTTACTGGTGGCTTGTGAGACACCTGATAGTGAGTGCTGGAAACCAAATTCATGTCCTCTGCAAGAGCAGTATGTGACCTTAGTCACTGAGCCATCTCCTGCACCAGTAATAGCATTTAAAGGCTGATATGTTGGTATAAATCTCTTGGCCTTTTGTCTTTCATGTGAGCACCTGAAGACAATCAGTCACAGTCATGAGTTTCTGGGATCAGAATTATAAAATCCAGAAGGAATAAGAAATGATTAGTAAAGATTGGACTCTAAAGAAACTTTATTACTATAAACAAGAATAAGTCCTTGTCCTTTCCATGAAATATTATAAAACTTAATTTAAAATGTAATGCAAGTCATTGGATATGAGGATCATTAATTTTTGTGGAATTTTGTAGACCTTTCCCATATTTAATCTTTCAAATCTCTGTGGCAAATAAGCTTCCTACCACCGCTTCTTCTAACTTTGTTTCTTCTGTGCAAGTATAATCCAGCTGAGTGACAGAAATGTTAAAAACACACTAACCGATGATGAGTCTCTAAATTCCTATGGAGTTTATCTCTAATTCTTTGAATTTTAAATATATAATTCATGTCAGGTAATATTTACAGAAATAAAGATCACTTTACTAATTGGTGCCATTTGCAAAGAATAAACAGGGGAAAAAGATGCACTGGTTTCAGAACTGTTTTGTGCATAGCACGACTACCTTGGAAGATAGGCTGTGTGTTTTCTCGCACAGAGTGTTCTAGGACAAGCCTGTTTGCCAACTGAATTATGTATTTTTGTCTTCCGTTATTTTTTTCTAAATTAATATCTTCTTTCAGGGACATGCAATCTTATTATGGTGAGCCATTCATTTCTATTGCCAGCCATCACTGTGCCTGTCATTAATGAAGCACATCACAGCAGAGTCAGAAATGGAATCTGCCAAAACAAGCCTAAGTCTTCACAGTTGTCAGGAAGTTAATTACTACACACAGAGAGGAGACTAGTCACATTCCTGAATCACTCCAGAGGAGTCCTTTTACCATATTGCTTCTAGAAAACTGTTCTAATGACAGCATTTCAACTGAAATTTCTGCCATCCAAAAACCGAAAGACATTAAGATAATGTTGCCTGATCCTAATATCCTACTGTTTCTACTCAAGAAGTGCTGTTCTCTTCAACAACCCAAGAAGGGTCCCTTTATTTTCCTACTCTATTTTCCCACCTTATTTTTACTTATTCACTCACTGCCCCTCCTCCAAGTCACCCCTTCCAACAATCCCTCCTCATCTCCACTTCTTCTCTCACAGGGTGGAGGTCCACAGGGTATCCCCCTATCCTGACAAATCAAATCTCGCCTGGGTTAGGCCCATCCTCTCCAGACAATTCAACCCAGCTACAAGAACATATTCATGGACAGGCAACAGCTTTTGGGATAGCCCCTGCTCCAGCTGTTTGGGACCCGCATGATGACCAAGCTGCACATCTGTGTGGGTGGGTGGCTGTGGTAGGGTTGGCAGGGGAAGACCTAAGTCCAGCCTATCTATGCTCTTTGGCAGATGGTTCAGGTTAGTTGACTCTGTTGGTTTTCCTGTGGAGTTTCTATCTCTTTGGGGGCCTGTAATCCTTTCCCCAACTCTTCCATAAGAGTCCTCAAGCTCCATACACGGCTTGGTTCTGGGTATCTGTGTCCTTCTGAGTCTGGATGGAGCCTTTCAGAAGATAGCCATGCTAGACTCTTGTCTGCAAACATAATAGAGTAAGTATCACTAATAGTGCCAGCGATTGGTGCTTGCTATGGGATTGGGGGGGGCATGGGGAGGGGTGGTCATGATCAGGTGTGGGGAGGTACAGGAGGAATGGTCAAATGGCCATGAGAATGAATGGAAATCTGCAACTGACAGGGGTGGGGAGAGATGGGGGCATCTAGAGGACATGACAGAGACCTGGGACAGGGGAGGCACTCAAGAATAAATGGGGGTGATCGTTAGCTATGGCTCATAGCAGTCACCAGGAAGAAGCTACCTTCTGTAGCCAGGCAGGAGGAACCCCAGAGGAGCGATAGGGACACCAAACCTAACTACAAAACTTTCAACCCAAAACTTATCCTGTCTACAAGAAATTCAGGGACAGAGGATGGAGCAGAGACTGAGGGAATGGTCAACCAGTAAGACCCAACTTGAGACCCTTCCACTCTCACAAGGAGTCAGTCGTTGCTCTGTGATCAGGGCAAGGGGGACTCGCCATTTAATAAGGAATTACTGCCATCTTGTGGCCGTCGTGATGGATGGCATGTATCCTTAAAGCACCATGGAAGAAGAGAAAGAAAAAAAATAAACAACTGACTTGTGTTCGATTTCATCTTTCATTCTGTAACCCCACATTATTAAGAAGCACCATAGTCCACATTATCTTAGTGACAGTATTGTGTTGATACCATAACATTCAAGAAGAGGAACGCTGCTCTATGCTTCATTAAAATGAAGTTGTTAAGATAAAATGTTAACATAAATGTAGTATTATTCTAAGACAGAACTGAGTTTACAAAAGATAGGGGATTAATCAAATTAGTAGAGACACTAACAAAATTTCAACTGTTCACTCTCATTTCAGCAATATGGTTTTTCTCATCTTTAATGTTAAGAATTTACAGAGCATCATTAGCTCCTTAGGTTCAGATATTTCTTACTCTGAGGTGATATAGTTGCCACTCATCTCAACAGCCCATGTCAGCACCGGATATTGGCCAAGACCCACTAATAACCAGAAACAGATTCCGAGTGAACACTTCTCTCGGATCTGTGTGACACATGTTGTCTTCAATATTCTTTCCCTCGACATGTGACAAACTTGCAAATTGTGCATTTTTATGATTCAGATGGCTGGCTAGGCAAGTGAAGAGTGGTGAGTATATACAATAAACACATGTAGGAACAGTTTTCTCTGATCTATAAAGCAAAAACATTATTCTGTTTCTCTGTCAAGATGTGTGAGATGCCATCTGAAGCATGAATTCACTTTTCTGACCAGGGATGAATTATCTGTATGTTTTTGATCGAGAAAGGCACAATGACTTAAATAACCAATGATATCAATAGAACATTTTCTCCCCAATATGACATCTTGCTCAGAAATATAAAATCATAAATGCTAAGTAGAGATCACTCCACCTGGTGGTAGAAGAAAGCTTTCTGCAAAGGACCCTCAGGAGGAAAAGATGGAGTGAATCACAGAACACTCAAGGCAACAAGAGTTATAGAGACTGAGATACTCCCATACACCACTGTGGTTGGCAAGCATCTTTAAAGCAAAATCCAGACAGAATCTGCCTCTCCATAAATCTTTCCACCCCTTTCCATTACTAGTTAGGTATTGTTGGCTCTAAGCCATCTGATTTTACTCTGATTTATTAACTGCTATGCATTATATATGAGATTCAGGTTTGCTGGAGAGTTACCCTCATGGCCATTGTTGCATACAAATCAGCTACTGTTAGAGACATTTTATGCTGCTGGCACTTCTGTGAGATGGTGGTATAATGTGTAACTGGAAAAGAAAGCCTTCCTGTTATATTTTCCCACAAATGTTACTAGCACACACAGTGCAGGCTAAGAACAATGGTCCTTTGTTCTAGTCTAAAAATGGAGAAAAAAGTACTCAGAACAATAGATTGAGAGAAGGCAAAACCTGTTGTCTCAATCAAGGCATTGGTGTTCGCCAAATCGTAGCCACCACCCTGAATCTTTTTCTCTGGTGAGACCAACTGAGGCGTGAGAAAGCATTAATGTGAGCAAGACCACTTACTCTTAAATGATGATGACCTGGTAGCTCAGGGGTCTAAGCAGCTCTGTCTCTGAAATGACAAAACAGTGTTCCACCCTCTGGCTTTGTGCATTGAGACATTTGATTAACTAAGAAATTCAATTCCAATCTCTCACTCCAATCCCAGACTTCCCTTCAGTACCTACCTTTCAGGAATGATTGCCCTAACTCAGTGGTCCTCAACTGTCCTAATGCTGTACCCCCTTTAATACAGATCCTCATGTTGTGCTGACCCCAACTATAAAATTATCTTTGCTGCTACTTATAACTGTAACTTTGCTACTTTTATGAATCATAATGTAGTTTATTTTTCGAAATAGAGGGTTGCTAAAAGTGGATGCGACTGACGCACAGGTTGGAAACTGCTGCCCGAAATATGTGTATGTGTGTGCCGATAAATGTGTGTGTGTGTGTGTGTGTGTGTGTGTGTGTATCAAAGAAAAAAAAAGCAGCACATAACCCAAATGACCTTGGTTTACTTGCGACCAACAGAGTTGACACTGACTTACATGTTCTACAGAAAGGAAAATCATGTGTCTGATAACATTACCTTTCTAAAGGGGGAAGCTATACTTCGCTTCCTTTGAGATAACATCTTACTCCATGCACTGCATCCCATGTTAGTGTGGCAAATTACTAAATGTTAGATAACATCATTATATTCATAAAAAGTGAGTCAAATATTCTGTATTCTTAGTTTCAGTAAGACTGCTCCAAGTGTACTAAAATCACATCGACTGAGACTTTTGTAAAACAATTTTAGAATCTAACATATATGAACCAATAAATAATTGTGTGTGTGTGTGTGTGTGTGTGTGTGTGTGTGTGTGTGTGTTAATCATCCATGGACGCATTTCCTAAATTTTTGAATGATTGGATATTTTTTAATTAATGGAGCATTAATGATTACCTGTATAGTCAGTTGCTTGGAAAGTTTTCATTTGTATTTGGCATTAAGGCCACTTACTGGACATCCTTTACCTCCAAGAATAACAGAGATGGAGAGGTTGTTAGTTGAAAATATAAATTATGAATCTCTTTAAGCTTCTGGTTTCTACAGAGGTGTTCAATATAGAATGAGTTCTGCCCCCAAGACACCTTGAACATTGAAGAAGACAGTCACAAAAATCTGGTAAAGTATGTTGTCTTCATGAATAGTAACTATGAAAGTGATTAATAATGGGTGGTGCTAAATGAGACATCTGTATTCTGAGATGACATCAACCCACTGACAGCCTCATGACTTTTCAGTTACAAAAACAATGACTCAAGAAACACATAAATACAGGTGGGTGATCTTGCATCATAATCTGTCCTCGGTCTCCCACTAAGAGGAAGTATTGTTTGCCTTTCCCCAAAGAATATCACTCAGAAATGTAGAAGATTCATCTCTGGGAAACAAAGTATTGATCACCCATGGGACTACTGAGATGTTGTCATCAGGCTTTGCCTTCCATTGTGAAAATTAAAAGAAAGAAAATAAATGAACCTAAAGGAAATGTGTTGCCTGTTTCTAAAAGGTCTTCAAGTAACTAATTGAAAGATTTCAGGAACTTACCTAAGCAATTGCTTCCATGTGGTCCAAATGTATTTTAATATCTTTCTTTTAAAGAGTCAGTATGTAGTCCCAATTATAAAGGTGATAAAAAATATGTTTTCAAATGAACTGCATTATCGAAGAGTAAAGCACTCACACACAATGCTTAATCCAGTTTTCTTTCTCCCAGTGACCCTGTTTAGACCGAAAACCATCATTGAGCCTCAGCAATCTAGACCCTCAGGTCTGTGAACAAACTCTAATTAAGGTAAGTGGTACCTCTTCTGAGGACAGCTGCTACCAAAAATCTCAAGTACCCATGACAAAGTATAATATTTCAGTTGCCAGAAGCATAATTAATATTGAGGGTTTTTCTTCCAAAAGTGCAATTACGAATTGAGATATCGTCTTCAAAACCTTCAAATAACAAAACTTCAACCCAAAGCCCCAGTGTTCTCCAGTTCTTTAAATGCTTTAACTTTACAGGCTTAATAATTAAACCTTCCCCTCGACAGTCAGGTAGCAAAACATTATAGGATCGAGCTTGGCAAGCAATCCAAGAGTTATTCCCTCTTTGGTAAGGTAGTGGCTTAAACTTCCATCCATTCTTTTTCAATGCGCCACACACTTCCTCTAAAATGGTGTCTCCACAAACTGAAAGGAAGTGAATGGTTTTCCAGCCAATTTGTCTGATGTGCACAACTCAAGTGTGCATATGTTCTATCAATGCAGATATGGGAGCTGGGAGCAGGAGCCTTTTTTATTATTGACAAGTGGCCTACCCTCTAATCTTTAGAAAGCTCGTCTGCAAACTGACATAAGGCTCACGGGCTTGCACAGACCTCCTACTCTGACAAGGCAAGCTTCTGCATGTACTTAATGTGAACAAAAGTGAGATGAACATACATGACCAGTGTGACAACATCATCATCAGAAATCATCTTCATATTCTTTGCATTGAGCTTGTTAAGATTCCAAATGAAATTGCTTGATGAGATATAAATAATAAATAATGCTTATTATTTATATTTATAAACAAATAAATTTCCTCTAATTTACTTTATTTTTACATTTTCATACTAGCATGTGTTTACTAGTATTTAGCCCAATCTGAATGATTTATCCTACTTTCTGATAATAAGGTTAATAGAAAACCATATTTAAAATGCCCATTTGGATAAAAGTAAATTAGGGTTTGTATTAAATAGTTCAAGTACACTTCACTCAGCCACGGTAAACTTAGGCAAAAGCTGTGCATAAGTTTATCTGGTTCAGCTCACATCCAGTCAAAAGTTTTAACAGAATATAAGATCTGAATTGTACACAGAAGGATAGGTATTTTTAAATCGTTGTGAGGAGAGTAACTCAGCAAGTCTTTAAAATTTTATGGCCACATTTGACCTTTCTTGCTTTATAGAAATGGCCAGCTTTAACTTACACAGATGTGTCTCTTGAGCTGCGCGTCGGCAGTAGAAACTGGGAGTCACCTGATCCTGCTACAGAGCATAACTCAATTTAATGCATCTCATATATGATACACTACATTACAATGCAGCTTCTCCATATTCAAAACAATTTCCAGGCTAAAGCTTTGTAACATTTTGCATTAAGTCCAGAAAAGCACAGAGAGAGAAATCCAAGGCAGGCAGAAGGTAGAGACAGTTTTAATATGATTATATTGGCATCTGATATGATGGTGCTTTGGACCACATTGACATGAGTGAGGCTTCTAGGTAGCAACTGTTCAATAGCATCCGTTGGACTTCTCCAATAGACCACTTAACTATCTCAGCTTTTCCAGTGATCATCTCATTTATCTAGGATTATTGCACTGAATTTACTGTTTGGTTTTCTTCCAGAACTGAAATGTCAAGTCCAGTGTCATGTATGCAGTAGCTTTGTGCCGTGAGAGCTTCACAGATCCCCCAAAAGCTGCTAGCAGTTGATCTTTGGATAGAGCTAGAAATAAATAAATCCTCTTTAGCAGATCAATATTCATCCCATTTAATGCTTGATGTGAAACTTGTGGATTTGGGGTGGTAATGCTGATGTACAGCTAATCGTTGAAAATGGGCATCAGGGTTTTTATAGCATGGCGGCATATTGTCAGGCAGGAAGGGAAGAAGCTGAGAACACAGTGGAAGAGAATATGGTAAGTGTGTATAAACCAGCTGCACATTTGGAAATCACACGGGTTATTTCATTATGCATGCTAGAAAATAATAATAGGGGGAACTAATGGTCTGCTCCATAAGAGGAATACCTGTGGCTTTCTCTTGATTTACCATCTTGTGGGGCTACAGACATAAATGAACTATCTCACTCCATTGGAGAATCTAGTATCAAGTAAACTGTTATCAAGATATTGTTTTTATATGCCAGAAACTCTTCCTAAAAGTGAGCAAGCAAAAAGGTGTCCCAAAGAATGGAGTGCAAATCTATATCATGAACAATTCATTTGAACTCACAAGAACTAAAAAATAAAAATAACAATGCTTGTAGTGAAGTGAGATTTAAAATAGTTAGGGCCAGCCGTGGAGGGGTCTTTTCCAGTCAATGGTGAGAGCTATGAATCAGACTTAGCTCAGACAGCAAGGGTTAAGCTTATTCTTTTGAATTGAACAATTTTATTTTTTGCTGCAGATGTGTGGTAATTCACTGTCAGGGGTGTTGGGAAAACTAGTCGAGGCTGAACATTCTTTATATGCAATAGCTGTCGGCCCAACCACATAAGCTGTAAGGCAGACTTCTGTGGTCATCAATGCTAAACATATTTTCAGCCAGATCTCTTGATTATTAGTTTCATACAGCGTGAGTAAAATGTGCACATGATCTCTGTGTGAAAGCGTTGCCTTCTCAGTGTTCTTACAGAGTCAGGCTGCCCCGGACGAAATTTTAGTGAGCATTGAAATGTGTTTGTTAAAGCCTGAGAAATACGCCTCTCTGTAGTGGCTTGAAACTAGAGAACGGGTGTTGATTGGTTTTCCCTGGACAAGCCATATTCTTTCTGAAATAATGGCTTTTCACTGAAGTTCTCTGAGAAATGAAACATTATAATCTTTGCACGGTGGGGGACATCATTAAGCTTAAACAGCAAGCAACAACACCTGCTGGCTCCAGAGATCCAGTGGACTGCTCGAAAGTGTCAGTTTCCCTTCTGCGAGCTCTAAACTTTGCCACTGATAAATGATAAATTTTTCCCTAGTTAGGGATCTGTAAGTCACCAGTTCTTAGGCTGGCAAATGCAGGCAGGATGAGAGTGCAGGTCAGGGTCACAGGATAGTGTTTGTCAGGTGAGGAGTAAATCAGTAAACAGGGGAGGAAAGGTATGTTTATGCTTGAGGCCATGAATTGGGAAAGAATAATGTACAAGGCCGAGGATGTACAACTGGGGAAACGTGTGGGCATGTATGTGAAAGCCCATGCCTGTGAGTTCATGCACATACAGGCAGAAATGCATTGGGCCAACCTGGAAATGAGAAGAGGTGTGTGGGGCCTATGACTATGTAAACATTTAGACACAGTTTATCTGCACTCTACTATTTCTGTCTGCCATGAGCGCATATATACAAATGAGCTATTTTAGCACAATCTATACCTTGAAATACAAACATATATAAAGGCTATTCCTTAAAAATGAAAACTTTAGTTATGTAAATTTATTAATAATTATTACATCTCAAAGACTGGTCACACACACACACACATACACACACACAAATGAGTTCTCTTTCTTGTATCTTTAAGTGTTGAAATTGGTATCAGGGATTATAAACAGTGCTTTTTCTTCACTGGGGACCTGTGGCTAAAGAATGCAGGCTTCTTGACTTATTGTGAGCAAGCTTACTGAGATATGTTGGGACACAGAAGTAAAGGACTTTGAGTATTTTTACAGTTCAGAATGTAAACATTTTTCAAAGTCTGGTCATTGAATCTTAAGAAATGATAATGAATACCTTTGGAGTTTAGCCTAGTCATTGACATTTGGGGTCCCTAGAAAAGTTGCTTTCAAAATGTACATTGTTTAAAATTCCCATATTAACTACAATCTCTCATCTGAGCACCAAAAAGTCCCTGAGCAAGAGAAGGACAAATTATCTCATAGCCTTTTGGGTAACAAGCAGCATCTTTTTCAGCAGAGAAATAAACAAGAAGGTTGTGAAAGAAATACAAAGCAAATTTCACTATGTTAACAATTTTGTGTGTGCTGCTAACCTGAAACTAAAAAACATGCAATGCATATGGCCAGACACTCATAAATTTTCTTATTTTTTCACTCCTTAAACATTTATTTATTGAGGAATGCTAGGCTAAGGTATGATAATTTATCCACAAGGTATCATGACACAGAGTAGGTATTCTATGCAAACGCTGAACAGGTACACAGATATATAGAGATTCAGTGAGAGTATAAGGAGTCCTGTGACATCAGTGATTCTAGTTAGATTCACAAGCTTAAAGCTATGCCAATTAGCACAGATCAAAACCTATCATCTGAGCATTGAAATTATGTTCTCCTATGACATAAAAAAGTAAAAAAATAAAAACACCCAGACCAAACTTTTGTAGGTACCATTTCCTAAAGTAGAAAAGTAACACTTCACTTTCTATTAGGTATAGGTAATTGTGGACTAACTACATGTGAGTGTAGTAGAAAGGTTAAAGAAAACTTTGCAAAGTTTAAGGCCTTTTGAGAGGCATTATCTTAGAGAAAGGAAATAGAGAAATGTATTATCACAGAGCTGGAGAGAGGGCTCAGCATTTAAAAGTACTCGATGCTACTGCAGAAGACATATTTTTGTTGCCCGAACACACACTAGGCAGCTAACAAACACCCTATATGTTTATCTGTCTCCAGGAGATCTCATGCTCTCTAGAGACATGTGCACTTGTGCACACATACACACACACACACACACACACACACACACACAGAGAGAGAGAGAGAGAGAGAGAGAGAGAGAGAGAGAGAGAGAGAGAGAGAGAGACTTGATGTTTTTTAAAATTAATTATTAAATACATGCATATAACATGTATTTCTTTTCTTCCAAATATGCTTGTCTATCATAGCACCAAAAGTCATGTGCAATGGAACATATGCATTCTGACCACAGGTAGGCTAAGCTTCAAGCCTAGTGTGACATCATGAGGAAACATTGATAATGATCTGTAGAATTTGGACTCACAGGATGATGGAGCTACATAATGCTGGGGTAGTGTTCACTTCAACTTTCTGAAACTTCTAATCACATATATAGAGTAATCACGTTAGTCTAGGTGATAAACCAAGAGCTGTGGCAGTTAGACCATGAACATCTGTCTACTTTTTCTGCTGTGAAGTGATTTCCATGGGATAAAAATGTCCACAAGAGAGACTGGGACACACACGTGAGTCCTAGAAGATGACATTTTGTCAGTTTATTTCCTCTGTGCAAATATTTTGCGACCATTTAACTAAAATTGGCCAGAAAAAGAAATATTTAATTGTGGGGGTTTACTACTTTACTTCACTTCCACTAATCCCTGTTAAAATATTATAAATAGCTCAGAGCTTAGAGTTGCGAAACAGAGACCTAACAAGACTTAACCGAAAATCTTTTGTAAAAGATTCAACTAAAACCTTACAACAGATAGCTAAACCAATCTACTTTGATCCATGAAAATTATCTATAGCCTTTATCCCTCTTATCTTTAAAAAACGAAGAACAATCACTCATATGTAAAGCAGATAATTTTATAAGAGTTTTACTAAAACAAAATGTCTTTTGAGATTTTAAAATGTTTCTATCAGTAATTCTGAATGAGGTCAATTTTGATTTGTTCTGCTTCCCCAGACTCGCAGAGCCTCCCATTGCTGCTGGATGGGGGCACTGCCTGACATGTTTCCTGGGAGAAAGTCCTGTGCTCCCTTCTCATAAAGAGATGGATGGATGGGCTTTGTAGGCAAATAATGATGTAGACACAGGGAGCCGTGTGGAGTTCAAAGCACTGACGGAAAACTTAGGCATTCCTTTAAAAACCAAAACACAGTAATATTTGTTGATTTTTTTGAATTTTGTTTTTGCTCTATCTTCATATGGTGGGTTCAGGCAAGAATCCTGGTCAGGAACACTCAGCTAAATCGGCAGACATTACTTATCATATGGAGGATGCTGACAAAACTGGAATCAGTTTTTATTTTGTTTTGATTATGGTTGTTCTAAAGAAACATTTCACATATACATAACCATGATAAATCATTCTTTTCACAAATTATCCCCCTCAGAATCATTCAGAACTGGAATTGTATCAATGTTTTATGCCTTTATGTCAATTGAGATCTAAGTAAAGTCTTATTTTGAGTAAAATGTGATGGGGTCAGAGGAAATGATCTATTAGGTAAAATCATTGCTCTGCAAGCATTAGATTCTATTTTCAGATCCCCCAGAAGCCACCCACATAAAGGCTGAGAGTAACTCTAAGGAAGGAAAACTGAGAGGGATGTGTTGAAGAGGAGTGTATCCAGATGCATTTGAACAGCCAGTCCAGCAAATACTGTGTGTGTGGGGTGTGTGTGTGTGTGTGTGTGTGTATGAGAGAGAGAGAGAGAGAGAGAGAGAGAGAGAGAGAGAGAGAGAGAGAGAGAGAGAGAGAGAGACTGTCTCAGAATATAAGGTTGAGAGTACACCAGAAAGATAGTCAATGTCTGGGCCCCACGTGTTCATGCACAGAGAGAAGACTTCACAGAGATAATGCACACAAACTCACTGTGATATGTAGCATAATATTGAATAAACTGTCTCATTTTGTTTGAACTCTGAGTACTTCTGTGTTGCCTCTTTTTGCTTGTAGAGGAAAGCACTTGGTGAGATAGGAGTTTGAAATTTGCTGTTACCACCAATTTTAACTATGGTAAAGATATTAAAGGTGAGGTTGTGACCTAAGTTTACCACAATGACAGATCACATGAAATTGTCATAATGGAGCCTATTATTTCATATGATCATTTGAAAGAAATGGAAGATACAGTTAAAATGTGTTTCAAGCTGAAGAAATAAAGTCTACCCTTTGTCACGTACAAATGTAAAGACCCACACTAACCAACTGGTGAGAATTTTCCTTCTTTGTTGTCCCCCCAAAACTAAATAGAACTTAGTCTGTTTTCTTCTGTACTTCTACCAGCCCCCAAATGAGAACAAACAGGAGTCCCTTCCTAACATATCTGAAATAGTTTCCCCATTTCCCTCTAGACTATGGAACTGTTTTTTGTGAGGTAATAGGTCATAATACAATATACATTATAGAAATGAAAGAAAGCCTTTGAAAATCATCTTAATAGTTTTCTACTTTTCCCTAAATGTGAGTCCCAGAACCATTTTACAAATACACCGGAGCTGGTGGCACAAAGTATACATATATTTATTATAAAAGCTGCACTCAACCAGAGAAATTGGTTGATGTATGTACACACACATCTTCCAAGTCATGTATGTTTTTCTGAAGATTGCAACTAAGACCTTGTGGCTGCTGGTGTGTGCTTCACAATAAAGTTGCATACCCAGCTGTCAGACCACATCTGGACTCTAGAAATCTATTAATCTAAACTCTATCAGCTAAATGTGATTTTAAAAAGGAAGAAGGCTGGTTTTCTCTGTTAAGAAGCACATGACTGGTGAGTTTGAAGTTGAGCAACAGATCTGAAAATCTATCTGTTTCTTTGCTGCAAATACAGCTGCTTAGTTCTGTCTCATCACTGTTATGTAGCCAGCATATGCTGTTACTACTCCTCAGATACAAACAATTATAAAGCTTACTTCACAAATTATTAGAACCAGCTTTAAAAGGCCAATAGGTTTTACCATTCTTACAATTTCCACAATTTTGTTTGTTTGTTTGTTTGTTTGTACCTTTGGCTTAAAGGTACAAAGGCCAAAACAATTTCATTTACCATGTGACTTTAAGGTAAATCTAGGTAAGAATGAATTATAATACTGATTTGAAATTAAAATGAAGGTTAATTCATTAATTTGCTAACTGCTTTGTCACAGATATTTGACATTATTCAGTTTGTAGTAAGCACACAGCAGCATAGGAATGTATTTAAGGCAAACACCCTGATTTGACATGAGAGTAACCAGAAAAAATATAAACTTAATATCTCAGCATACATCTTCTTTATGTGAACAATTTCCCTTTATCCTTCTGGGTAAGTGCACAAGTGCTAAAAGTTTGCCAAATGCTGTTCTCTGGATTTATTTAAAATAAAAAGACAAATAAAAACTATAGTAAAAAATAATATGGATCAAAGTTACAAGAGATCAAATAGGGACTGCCTTCCCACTCCCACACACATTTTACCTCAAGCAGGTATGCATACATGTACACATACAACCACAAATACACACATATACATACCCATGCATATACACAAACACACACACCACACACTACACACATACACACACAAACCCACAAATATACAATCACATGCACATACACAACACACATACATACCTATACACACACACATATGTACACACATTCACACATCACACAGACATACACATACAAAGATTCAAACACCACACACGTGTGCATACCTTTAATACACACATGTGTGCATGTGTGTGTGTACATGTATCTTGACATTTTAATTGATCACAGCTGTTTCCAGTTTCCATTTCCATGCTATTCTTTTCTCTGATGTGTAATGTGAAGGCATCATTTCTTGTTCCCTTATTAGCCTAAGGAATTTCTTAGAAGAAATAGCATCTGTAAGGAATATTTACAGAACCATGTAACAAAGCTTCCCTCAATTTACATGTTAACTTTTCAGACTTGCGTGCTGAAGTCGGGTTTACCGGAACTGCCTTATGCTAAAGTCTTGAGACTGTGATTGCAGTTTTGAAATTCAAGGTGCACACACCGACATATTTGTCTTGTGGTCTAAAAGGACAGCAGAGGGAGCCCCTGCATGAGTTAAGATGAAACGCAGGCAGAACAAAGACTCTTCAGGGTACAGAGACATGCACAGTGCCCTCTACTGGAGTTGCTGGTATATTCAGATTTCAACCTGAAACTGAACATGGAATTGCAAACCTGTTCTCAGCAGCCTTGATTAGTTTAATAGATATGGCAGATGATGCTGTAGTTTAAAAATAAAGTTAATCCTATTTTCAGTTAAAAGTAAATACCTATGTTTAAAAAATGAGTTTTTCTGGTTAATAAGTCAAACAAATTTTTGTGGAATCCTCACTCATTTTAAAAACTTCTTTTCCATCACTATATAAATAATTTATTGGCCCTGAGCAGACCTTGAACTCGAACTCCACAGTCAGTCCCACAAGACTCAGAAGAAGCTCCATTCCCAGGCACTCTAATACACCCCAGGGTCACAGGATCAGAGGATCACAGGATTACAGGATTACAGCATCCTAGGAGCTTGGTCACACCAGGATCTCAAGGACCCAGAGGCAGCTTGACTCTCAGGAGCTCTGACACACCCAGGATCTTAGGAACAGAGGATCCCAGAATCACAGGATCACAGAGACACTTGGACTCTGAGGAGTTCTGACACAACCAGGATCACAGGAAGGACAGGCTCCTGTCAGATATAGCAAAGACAGGTAGCACTAGAGATAACCAGATGGCAGGAGGCAAGTGTAAGAACATAAGCAACAGAAACCAAGGTTACTTGGCATCATCAGAACACAATTCTCCCATCATAGCAAGTCATAGATACACCATCACATGGGAAAAGGGAGATTCAGATCTAAAATCACTTCTCATGATGATGATAGAGGACTTTAAAGAGGATATAAATAACTCCCTTAAAGAAATTCAGAAGAACACAGGGAAACAGGAAGAATCTGTTAAAGAGCAAACACAAAAGTCCCTCGAAGAATTCCAGGAAAACACAATTAAACAGGCAAAAGAAATGAACAAAACCATCCAGGATCTAAAAGTGGAAATAGAAACAATAAAGAAATCACAAAGGGAGACAACCCTGGAGCTAGAAAACCTAAGAAAGAGATCAGGAGTCATAGATGCAAGCATCACCAACAAAATACAAGAGATAGAAAAGAGAATCTCAGGTGCAGAAGATACCATAGAAAACATTGACTCAGCAGTCAAAAAAAGATGCAAAAAGCAAAAATCTCCTAACTCAAAACATCCAGGAAATCCAGGACACAGTGAGAAGACCAAGCCTAAGGATACTAGGTATAGATGAGAGTGAAGATTCCCAACTTAAAGGGTCAGTAAATATCTTCAACAAAATTATGGAAGAAAACATCCCTAACATAAAGAGAGAGATGTCCGTGAACATATGAGAAGCCTACAGAATTCCAAATAGACTGGACCAGAAAAGAAACTCTTGTCACATAATAATCAAAACAACAAATGCACTAAACAAAGAAAGAATATTAAAAGTAGTAAGGGGAAAAGGTCAAGTAACATATAAAAACAGGCCTATCAGAATTACACCAGACTTCTCACCAGAGACTGAAAGCTATAAGATCCTGGGCAAATGTCATACAGACCCTAAGAGAATACAAATGCTAGCCCTGGCTACTATACCCAGCAAAACTCTCAATTACCATAGACAGAGAAAACAAGATATTGTGTGACAAAACCAAATTTACACAATGTCTTTCCACAAATCCAGCCCTACAAAGGATAGTAGATGTAAAACACGAACACAAGGAGGGAAACCTACACCCTAGAAAAGCAAGAAAGTAATCTTTCAACAATTGCCACAGAAGATAGCCACACAAACATAATTCCACCTCTAACAACAAAAATACCAGGAAGTAACAACCATTTTTCCTTAATATCTCTTAACACCAATGGACTCAATTCCCCAATAAAAAGACATACATTAACAGACTGGATACACAAACAGGACCCAGCATTTTGCTGCATACAGGAAACGCATCTAAGTGACAAGGATAGACAGTATCTCAGATTAAAAAGTTGGAAAATAATTTTCTAAACAAATGGTCCTAGGAAACCATCTGGAGTAGCTATTTTAATATCAAATAAAATCAACTTTCAACCAAAAGTTATCAAAAAAAGATAAGTAATGAGACTTCATACTGGTCAAAGGAAAAAATCTACCAAGATGAACTCTCAATTCTGAACATCTATGCTCCAAATGCCAGGGAACCTGCATTCATAAAAGAAACTTTACTAAAGCTCAAAGCACACATTGCACCCCACACAATAGTGGAAGACTTCAACACCCACTTTCAGCAATGGACAGTTCATGGAAACACAGACTAAATAGAGATATCATGAAACTAACAGAAGTTATGAACCAAATGGATCTAACAGATATTTATAGAACATTTCATCCTAAAGCATATATATATATATATACATATATATCTTCTTCTCAGCACCTCTTACCACCTGTGGTCTCCAAAACTGAACATATAATTGGTCACAAAACAGGCTCAACAGATACAAGAATATTGAAATAATCTCATGCATCCTATTAGATCACCACAGACTAAGGCTGGTCTTAAATACTAACAAAAACAATGAAAAGCACACATACACATGGAAGCTGAACAACACTCTACTCATTGATAACTTGGTCAAGGAAGACATGAAAGAAATTAAGGACTTTTTAGAATATAATGAAAATGAAGAAACATCATACCAAAACTTATGAGACACAATGAAAGCAGTGGTAAGAGGAAAACTCATAACTCTAAGTACCTCCAAAGAGAACCTAGAGAGTGCATGCACTAGCAGCTTGATAACACTCCTGAAATCTCTAGAACAAAAAGAAGCAAATACACCCAAGAGAATTAGATGACAGTAAATAATCAAATTTAAGGCTGAAATCAACCAAATAGAAACAAAAAAAAAAAAAACTATACAAGGAAACTATACAAGGAAATTTAAAAAATCATCAGATCCTACTACAAAAGCTTATATTCAACAAAATTGGAAAATCTGATTGAAACGGACAATTTAATAGACAGATGTCAGGTGCCAAAGTTAAAATTGGAGAAGATAAACCATCTAAACAATCCCATAACCCCTAAAGAAATAGAAGCAGTCCTAATAGTGTCCCAACCAAAAAAAAAAAAAAAAAAAAAAAAAAAAAAAAAAAACCCAGGACCGGATGGGTTTAGTGGAGAATTCTTTCAGATGTTCAAAGAAGACCTAATATCAACACCCTTCAAGCTATTCCATAAAATAGAAACAAAAGGAACACTACCCAATTCATTCTATGAAGCCAATTATGATTATACCTAAACCACACAAAGACCAAAGAAAGAAAGAGAACTTCAGACCAATTACCCTTATCAACATTGATGCAAAAATACTCAATAAAATTCTTGCCAACAGAATCCAAGAACACATCAAAATGATCATCCACCATGACCAAGTAGGCTTCATCCCAGGGATGCTCGGATGGTTCAATATATGTAAATCCATCAATGTAACCCACCACATAAACAAACTCAAAGAAAAATACCACATGATCATTTCATTAGATGCTGAAAAAGCATTTGACAAAATTCAGCATCCCTTCATGTTAAAAGTCTTGGAAAAATCAGGAATTCAAGGCCCATACCTAAACATGGTAAAAGCAATACACAACAAACCAATAGCCAACATCAAACTAAATGGAGAGAAACTTGAAGCACTCCCACTAAAATCAGGGACTAGACAAGGCTGCATACTCTCTCCCTATCTATTCAATATAGTACTTGAAGTTCTAGCTAGAGCAATTAGACAACAAAAGGAGGTCAAAGGGATACAAATTGGACAGGAAGAAGTCAAAATATCACGATTTGCAGATGATATGATCATATACTTAAGGGATTGCAAAAATTCCACCAGAGAACTCCTAAATCTGATAAACAACTTCAGCAAAGTGGCTGGATATAAATTTAACTCAAACAAATCAGTAGTCTTCCTTTATTCAGAGGATAAATAGGCTGAGAAAGAAATTAGGGAATGACACCTTTCACAATAGTCATAAATAATATAAAGTATCTTGGTGCAACCCTAACCAAGCAAGTGGAAGATCTGTATGACAAGAACTTCAAGTCTCTAAAGAAAGTAATCAAAGAAGGTCTCAAAAGATGGAAATATCTCCCATGTTCAATGGATTGGCAGTATTGATATAGTAAAAATGGCCATCTTGCTGAAAGCAATCTACAGATTCAATGTAATCCCCATCAAAATTCCAAGTCAATTTTTCAGAGTTAGAAAGAGCAATTTTCAAATTCATTTGGAGTAACAAAAAGCCCAGGATAATAAAAACTATTCTCAACAATCAAAGAACTTCGGGGGAATCACCATCACTGACATAAAACTCCATTACAGAGCAATGGTGATAAGAACTGTATGGTGTTGGTACAGAACAAGCAAGAAGATCGGTGGAATAGAATTGAAGACCTAGAAATGAACCCACCTATGGTCACTTGATATTTGACAAAGGAGCTAAAACCATCCAGTGGAAAAAAGACAGCATTTTTAACAAATGGTGCTGGTTCAATTGGAGGTCAGTATGTAGAAAAATGCAAACTGACCCATTCTAATCTCCTTATGCAAAGCTCAAGCCCAAGTGGATCAAGGACAGCTACATAAAACCAGATACACTGAAACTTATAGAGGAGAAAGTGGGGAAGAGCCTCAAACACATGGGACATGGTCACAGGGGAAATTTTCCTGAACAGAACACCAATCACTTATGTTCTAATATCAAGAATTGACAAATGGGACCTCATAAAATTGCAAAGCTTCTGTAAGGCAAAGGACATTGTCAATAGGACAAAATGGCAACCAACAGACTGGGAAAAGATCTTTATATCTGATAGAGGGCTAATATCCAATATATACAAAGAACTCAAGAAATTAGACTCCAGAGAATCAAATAACCCTGTTAAAATGGGGTACAGAATTAAAGAATTTTCAACTGAGGAATATTGAATGGCTGAGAAGCACCCAAAGAAATGTTCAACATCCTTAGTCATCAAGGAAATGAAAATCAAAACAATTCTGGAATTCCACCTTACACCAGTCAGAATGCCTTAGATCAAAAACTCAGGTGACAGCAGATGCAACGAGGATGTGGAGAAAGAAGAACACTCCTCCATTGTTGGTGGGATTGCAAGCTGGTACAACTACTCTGGAAATCTCTCTGGGGTTCCTCAGAAAATTTAACCTAGTATTGCCTGAGGATCCTGCTATACCATTCCTGGCCATATACCCAAAATATTCTGCAATATATAACAAGGACACATGCTCCACTATGTTCATAGCAGCCTTACTTATAACAGTCAGAAGCTGGAAATAACCCAGAAGTCCTTCAACAGAGAAATGGATACAGAAAATCTGGTACATTTATACAATGGAGTACTACTCAGCCATTAAAAACAATGAATTCATGAAATTCTTAGGCAAATGGATGGAACTAGAAAATATCATCCCAAGTGAGGTAATCCAATCACAAAAGAACACACATGGTATGCACTCACTGATAAGTGGTTATTAGCCCAAAATCTCAGAATACCCAAGATACAATTCACAGACCATGTGAATCTCAAGTAGAAGGAAGACCAAAATGTGGGTGCTTCGGTCCTTCTTAAAAAGGGGAACAAAATAATCACAAGAGCAAATATGGAGAGAAAGTATAGAGCATAGACTGAAGGAAAGGCCACCCAGAGACTGCCCCACCTGGGGATCCATCCCATATACAGCCACCAAATCCAGACACTATTGTGGATGCCAAGAAGTGCTTACTGAAAGGAGCCTGATACTGCTGTCTTCTGGGAGGCTCTGCCAGAACCTGACAAATACAGAGGCAGATGCTCACAGCCATCCAGTGGACTGAGCACTGGGTCCCCAGTGGAGGAGTTAGAGAAAGGACTGAAGGAGCTGAAAGGGTTTGCAACTCCATAGGTAGAACAACAATATCAACCAAGTAGAACACCCCCCCCCCCCACAGAGATCCCAGGGACTAAGCCATCAACTAAGGAGTACACAAGGCTCCAACTGCATATGTAGCAGAGGATGTCTTTGTCAGGCATCAATGTGAGGAGAGGTGCTTGGTCTTATGAAGACTTGCTAGTTGTCCCAGTGTAGGGGAATTGAGGGTGGGGTGGTTGGGTGGGTGAGTGGAGAAACACCCTCATAGAACCAGGGGGAGGGGGTATGGGATAGTGAGTTTCTGGGAGGGGAGAAACTGGGAAAGGGGATAACATTTGAAATGTAAATAAGAAAATATCCAAGAAAAAAAAGACAAAATGAGGCTGAAAAAAATAATTTATTCTAAAATCCTAACATATGGTTCATAATATACATCCTCCATATTCTGATTACATAAGTACATGAATTTCAGCTAACATAGTCTTGGTCCTGCAATAAATCAACACAATCTAAAGTTTTGGTCAGGATTTATATTTACTGAATAGCATATTTAATGTCTATAATTTCCTTGCAATAGTCCAAAGTTAAAGTCAGCTTAATCAGAATCAGTCCATTTCAACTTCTGCTAGTTTCTCAATTCTTTTTGAAGGCTAATGTACATAAAGAGACCTTTTACTTCCAAGTGTTTGGTGAAGTCGGTAATTTCATTTTAAATATGAAAATATTAATTGTAAGAAATTTGTAATTGCATTTTACCAAAAGTTAGCAAATTCAAAGCCACTATAAATGCTTTGTGGCCAGTGCATGTTTATTTGAAAATGATCCCTGGTGCCTATCATTTTCCAGTAAAGTCTAACAAATTAAATTTAATTAACATATAAGATTTAAATAACATATAAGAAAGCATTATAGCACATTTAATTATGCTTATAACATTTTAGATGAGAAAATATTTGCTCCACTAATATTTTATTATGACTTTACCATTACTGGAAACATGTGAATGTGTTGTGGCAAAGAATATATTTGATGTTTTATTTACATTTTTGTCTAATTGAAATTTTCTTTTCAGTGTTTTTTTTGTTAACTTTTATTACACTGTTTTCAAATTTATACCTTTAATACTAAAAATGGCAGATTTGTATATATGTTGACTGTGTGCATATAGCATTGATTTACCAACTACATTTTACTGTTTCATTTTCAGACAAGGCTATTGATAATGTAGCCTAGTCTGACCTTGAACCCATGAACTTTCTACTTCAGCTGTAATTGCAGATATGAATCACCATGCTTGGCTAGAAAAAAAAAATTCTTTTACTTGAAGAAAATGCAAATCTCAAGAGAAACATCTTCAACATAGTGAGAATAAGCAATTATTTCTCCTTCATATCAGCCTACTAACATGAACATTTTTCAATGTCTACACCAAGAAAAAAACCTATATGAACTTCCTTAGCTCTGCCTTGTTTGACCTGAAAAACCATGAGGAAATTATAACCACTACCTCTGGCCATACATGGCCCTGAATCTTCCATGTTTATTTAAATGCCCTCCAAAACTCAAGCCTGATGAACCAAATAAGTGAGACAAACATTACATTGCATATTTTATTTGATATATTTTATGAAATGAATATTTAATGAGAAAAGGCACAAAGAATTTAAATATTGAAAAATGTGAGTTTGATAAATTTAGTTATAGGTTATGTGCTTTTAAATGTATTTTGCATAGATATTCAGAATTGAGAGTTCTTCTTGGTGGATTTTTCCCTTGATCAGTATGTAGTGTCCTTCTGTGTCTTTTTTGATGACTTTAGGTTGGAAGTCAATTTTATCAGATATTAGGATAGCTACTCCAGCTCGTTTCTTGGGACCATTTGCTTGTAAAATTGTTTTCCAGCCTTTTACTCTAAGGTAGTGTTTGTCTTTGACACTGAGGTGCGTTTCCTGCATGCAGCAAAATGCTGGGTCCTGTTTACATATTCAGTCTGTTAGTCTATGTCTTTTTATTGGGGAATTGAGACCATTGATATTAAGAGAGATTAAGGAATAGTGATTATTGCCACCTGCCATTCTTGACGCTATCTTTATGTTTGAGTGGTTATCTACTTTCGGGTTTGATGCAAGAAGGTTACTATCTCATTTTTTCCAGGGTGTTGTTTCTCTCCTTGTATTGGCGGTTTCCATCTATTATCCTTTGCAGGGCTGGGTGTGTGGAAAGATATTGTGAAAATTTGGTTTTATCATGGAATATCTTGGTCTCTCCATCTATGGTGATTGAGAGTTTTGCTGGGTAGAGTAGTCTAGGCTGGCATTTGTGCTCTCTTAGTGTCTGCATGAGATCAGCCCAGGATCTTCTGGCTTTCATAGTCTCTGGAGAGAAGTCTGATGTGATTCGGATAGGTCTTCCTTTGTATGTTACTTGGCCCTTTTCTCTTACTGCCTTTAATATTCTTTCTTTGTTTAATACATTTGATGTTTTGATTATTATGTGACGGGAGGTATTTCTGTTCTGGTCCAGTCTGTTTGGAGTTCTGTAGGCTTCTTGTACGTTCATCGGCATCTCTCTCTTTAGGTTAGGGAAGTTTTCCTCCATAATTTTGTTGAAGATGTTTACTGGCCTTTTAAGTTGCAAATCTTCACTCTCATCTATACCTATAATCCTTAGGTTTGGTCTTCTCATTATGTCCTGGATTTCCTGGATGTTTTGGGTTACACATTTTTTGCATTTTGCATTTTCTTTGACTGTTGAGTTGATGCTTTCTATGGTATCTTCAGCACCTGATATTCTTTCTTCCATCTCGTATATTCTACTGTTGATGTTTGCATCTATGACTCCTGATTTCTTCCCAAGGTTTTCTATCTCCAAAGTTGTCTCCCTTTGTGATTTCTTAGTTGTTTCTACTTCCTTTTTTAGATCCTGGATGGATTTGCTGAGATCTTTCACTTGTTTGTTTGTAGTTTCCTGTATTTCTTTAAGGTATTTTTGCATTTCCTCTTTCAGGATTTCTGCCTGTTGACCCAAGTTCTCCTGCATTTCTCTAAGCGATTTTTGTGTTTCCTTTTTAAGGGCTTCTAACCCTTGATTCATGGTCTCCTGTAATTCTTTATTAGATTTATTTGTGTCCTTCTTTGGATCCTCTAATAGCATCATGAGAAGTGATTTTAAATCCAGATCTTGTCTTTCGGGTGTGGTGGGGTATCCAGGACTTGCTGCTGTTGGAGAGTTGGGTTCGGATGGTGTCATATTACTTTGATTTCTGTTAATAACGTTCCTACGTTTGCCTTTTGCCATCTGGTTACCTCTGGTGTTAGTTGGTCCTGCTGTCACTGGCTATTGGTTGGACCTCCTGTGAGACTGCAAAGCTATTTCTGGCCCCCCTGGATTACCAGGATTCCCGTGGCACCGATTTCTGGAGCCTGCCCTGCTCCTGAGTGACTTTGGAGCCCTGATGTGCTTTGCCCCAAATGGTGCTGGCTCAACTGGAGGTCAACATGCAGAAGAATGCAAATTGACCCATTCTTATCTCCTTGCACGAAGCTCAATTCCAAGTGGATCCAGGACCCCCACATAAAACCAGACACACTGAAACTAATAGAAAGGAAACTAGGGAAGAACCTTGAACATATGGGCACAGGGGAGAATTTCCTGAATAGAATTCCAATAGCTTATGCTCTAAGATCAAGAATTGACAAATGGGACCTCATTAAATTACAAAGTTTTTGCAAGGCAAAAGACACTGTCAAAAAGACAAAGCAGCAACCAACTAACTGGGAAATGATCTTTACCAACTCTACATCCGACAGAGGGCTAATATTCAATATATACAAAGAATTCAAGAAGTTAAACTCCAGAGAGGCAAGTAACCCTATTAAAAAATGGGGTACAGAGCTAAACAAAGAGTTCTCACCTGAAGAATATCTAATGGCTGAGAAGCACCTAAAGAGATGTTCATCATCCTTAGTCATTAGGGAAATGCAAATCAAAACAACCCTGAGATCCATCTCACACCAGTCAGAATGGCTAAGATCAAAAATAGGAGACAGCAGTTGTTGGCGAGGATGTGGAGAAAGAGGAACACTCCTCCACTGCTGGTGGGATTGCAAGCTGGTACAACCACTCTGGGAAGCAGTCTGGCAGTTCCTCAAAAAACTGGGCATGACACTCCTGGAGGATCCTGTTATACCACTCCTGGGCATATACCCAGAGCTTTTCCCTGCATGCAATAAGGACATATGCTCCACTATGTTCATAGCAGCCTTATTTATAATAGCCAGAAGCTGGAAAGAACCCAGATGTCCCTCAATGGAGGAATGGATTCAGAAGATGTGGTATATTTACACAATGGAATACTACTCTGCAATTAAAAACAATGAATTCACGAAATTCCTAGGCAAATGGTCAGAACTTGAAAATATCATCCTTAGTGAGGTAACCCAATCACAAAAGAACACACATGGTATGCAGTCACTGATAAGGGGATATTAACCCAGAATCTCGGAATACCTTAGACACAATTTGCATATCAATAGATTTCCAAGAAGATGGAAGGAGAGACCCCTGGTCCTGGAAAGACTGGATATAGGGGAATGCCAGGACAGAGAAGCGAGAGGGTGTTGAATGGGGAAAAGAGGGAGGGAAGGGGGTTTATGGGACTTTTGGGGAGGGAGGAAACGGGAAAGGGGAAATGATTTTGAATGTAAATAACAAAAAAACTTAGAAAATAAAATTAAAAAAAATGTATTTTGCACAACAAGTCAATGAGATGAATACTATTTTAATACTGTCTTACAGGTGAAAAAATTCAGATTTACAGAAACAAAAGCTGATCAAGTAACAGAGCTACGTGAGAAGCTATGGCACTTGATCACAGCTAGTCTTGGTGTGCCATTTTGCTTGCTCTTTGAAAGTATAGCATTACATCAAAAGAAATAGTAAAAGTTTAGTATTGAGAGGAAATGCATGGAGGCTATAAAAATACTTGTTTTCCTTTGAGGTAAAATCTGAGCATCTTGAAAACTTAAGACTTGAGGTCATGGGTGTGGCCCATTACATTCATCCCATTTAGTAGAAACTGTTTACAGATTTCTTCCTCAGGGACAGAAAAATTCAGATAGGTATCTGCCTGAGTTCATGCAACTATTTTTACAAAGATGTTTTTCAAAAGCCCATGTCTTCTATATTTTCAATTGTCAGGGTTCTTATTATGGTAAAAATTAAAGGACAGAAATTTCACTACTTCAGCTCTTAATCCCATAATTCTAACAGTACTCATTGACTCTGTGTGTGTGTGTGTGTGAGAGAGAGAGAGAGAGAGAGAGAGAGAGACAGACAGACAGACAGACAGACAGACAGACATCACATTAAAGGGTATATTAATAATAAAAACAACTAGAAAGTAAGCAAAGCTTGTATATATAAGGAGCTAGAATTTGATAATTATAGCTAAGTAACTTAGCTAAAGAAAAATTAGTTTTGAGTGTGAAAGAATAAAACACTTATTCCAACACAAGGGTTTTTTCCTAAGCCTTCCCATTGAAACACTGGTTGAATGGGGTGAAGATTTTTAGAAAAATAGCCATTAAGGATAACAGGTAAGAAATATGACATTTGATTTCATAGGCATTACCGTGCTTCAAATGTGAAGTGTCTCCTACATGCCTAATCTGAATACTGTATCCCCAGTAAGAAGGACTATGTTCAAAGCTGCGGAGCCCTTAAGGAGATAAGTTCCGATTGGTAAAAACATATCACTGTTTCATGGTCTTTGAAGGTGATCCCAGACCTTTGTTCTCACCTGCACTTTCTGATTCCTGAGCTGGGTCACTTGAACTGCTGCCAAACACAGTCCAGACACCCCTGATGTAGTCGATCCTAGCACCAAGCCTTCCTCCATCATGATGAACTGAAATTCCCTAAAGGCAATGAGCCAAAACCAAACTCCTCTTCACTTTCATTTCTTCTGTCATGTATTTTGCCACAGGAATGCAAAATAAATTAATTAATACATTGCTTTTCAGAAAATGTCTAGCCATGATCATTCATGAATGAAATTGGTATTTAGTATAATGGTTATGCTCCCATAAGTATATATAGCAGAAATTACAAGATCATGGAAAAAAGCAACAAGATCATCCTCTTCATTTCTGAAGGCTAAATGGAAAGCTAGAGACCAATTTTCATTAAAAGTTCAATTTATGACCTAAAACACGATCCCTACTTCTGGCATAACTAAGCAGTTTCAAATATTTTACTTGTATTAATTTATTCATCCTCCCTTCAAACTCCTAAAGGTTATCAGCCTATTCTTTCCAGACAAGGAAACTGAAGGACAAAGTTTTAAAACCATTCCCAATGGTTTTAAACTGGCCCCTCTCGTTAGACTCCAAAGCCCCTGAACCACGAATATGGATTCGCCATCAGGCTTACTGTTGAGAAACACATATCATTAAGTTTCATCTCAAAAGTCCTTCCGTGCTTTAAACCAAGATAAAGAAGATTTAGGGAAAGCCCCAGCTGTGCTCCATTGTTCCACATACATTACAGGTATCCAAGAGGACTATGACTGTAAGTCAAACAGTTTTCTACCTGACAACATCGCAGACTCCTTCTGGAATCTGAACACAGTGCTGCACCTCCCTCCTGCGCTGTCATCATTTGTCACAGAGAGTTTTTCTTTTCTTCTTTTCTTTTTTTCTTAGCCCCCAGGACAGTGGGAAAAATCCACAGGATAGTAGGAAGATGCCATCTCATTAAGGGAAAGATGTGGATGGCCACATTGATGTAAACTTTTCCCAAAACCTTCTGGTTTGGCAGGGGCGTTATTTTGCTTTAGAGTCTTTCTTCAAGCTGTTGCAAGTGGGAGTATGTCTCTCTAGTACTATGTGGATGATTCCTTTTTTTTTCTTTTTTCTTTTTTTTTTTCAGTTTCTATATTCTTTATTTACATTCCAAATGATTTCCCCTTTCCCGGTTCCCTCCTTCCTGAAAGTCCCATAAGCCCTCTTCCCTCCCCCTGTTTCCCATTTGCCTAAGAATATCATGAATTCATTGTTTTTTAATTGCTGAGTAGTATTCCATTGTGTAAATATACATGGAAAATATCTCTGATAAAATTGAAGAAATATATAGAAAAACACGTTAAGATTGACTATTTCATGGAAAAATTATGCAGATAAAATGGTAGGCATAAAAATATTCCTATGTTGATTGAAAGTGGAATTATAAACATTTTCTGATAAAACTGAAAATCTACAAGGAAAATATTTCTGATAAAACTCAAGAAATATATAGAAAAACACATTAAAACTGACTATTTCATGAAAAATTATACAGATAAGATGGTAGGCATAAAAATATTCCTAAATTGATTGAAAGTAAAATTAAAAACATTTTCTGATAAAACTGAAGATTTACTTGGAAACTATCTCTGATAAAATTGAAGAAATTTATACAGATAAATTGGTAGGAATAAAAATATTCCTAAGTTGATTGAAAGTAGAATTATAAACATTTTCTGATAAAATTGAAGATTTACATGGAAAATATTTCTGATAAAATTGAAAAAATATATGGAAAAGCATTAAAATTGAAGATTATCATGGAAAATTATACAGATAAAATGGTAGGCATAAAAATATTTCTAAGTTGATTGAAAGTGAAATTATAAACATTTTCTGATAAAATTGAAGATTTACATGGAAAATATCTCTGATAAAATTGAAGAAATATTTAAAAAAATACGTTAAGGATGATTTCTTCTATAGTGTTCACATTCAGCTTCCGCCTACCTCCTTTGGCTCAAAGCTTGGATTTGTCCACTTATCTACCTCAGTGTGCCTTAACAGATTTCCTATCTAAGGAGTACAGATTTAAAAATAAAACAAAACAAAAAAAAAAAACATGCCTGTCAAGATTGTCCTAATGATCATAGTATGCAAAAGAGATTCCCAGAGTAGATGCAGGATTTACCAAGTGATCCCTCAATAAAAATAAAAATAAATAAATAAATATTAAATATATGTACTTAAGTTGGAAAAATCAAGTTTAGAAGTATAAACAGTCCTGAATATGAATACCAATCATTCCTGGAACTATTGCAGAGGTAGAAACATGTTTTCATCCCATTATTCCATTGAAGACACTGAGATTTAAAATAATCAACTGGGAGTAAAATGTGGCTTGTATTTGAAATGTCCTCAGCCAGCGTGCTCATAATTTTATAACTTTCATATTCTAAACTTATTTATTTATTCTATGGACATGAGTATCTTTATTTACCTGTGTGTGTGTGTGTGTGTGTGTGTGTGTGTGTGTGTGTGTGTGTGTGTGTGTCTGGTACTCTCAGATGGTCAGAAGTGGATGCTGAATTTCTTGATCTGGAATTATAGATGGCTAGGTGTCACCATGGGGTGGCAGGAGTTGAACCTGGTTCTTCGGGAAGAGTAACAGTACTGTAAATCACAAAATCATCTCTCCAGCCCTAGAGTCAATTTTTTAGATACTTTGCCAGCATAGTAATGTTTTGTAGGGCAGAAGAGGGTTTTAAAGTGGGATAGAGCTTGGCCAGGACTTTAAAGGCTCCATTCTGTCCCCTTCTTTGAGCAAGTCTTTCTTACTAGTCCACTGTGAAATGAGGAATCTCCTCCACATGCGTCTGTATCTGTGGAGTCTGCTGTGAATTCCCATCACAATGGCCTGGGAGCTTCAGAATCCATGATTCAAAATAAATGCTTCCTCCTAACATTGGTTTTTGTCAGTGATCTTTGTCAAAATTACTTAATACTGCAGGATGCACTGCTTTAAACTTTATGAGAACTGCACCCTATCAATTTCTACATACAGTTGCTGACCAGTATGTGCTGCATTTTGCTTTCTTTGATGAGAAATAAGTGTCATTCAATCTTGGGGAGATTATATTTTGAAGATGTTGATGTCCCTGATCATTTTATAGGCATTGTTCACCTTCTTCAGAAAAGAAAAGTAGATTTGGGCCAGCAAATGTAAATCCTAACTTTATGAGTATCATTTGTCTATAGAAGAGAAAGTTCACAGAGCCTTGACTTTGGCAATTAGAAGAACCACAACAGCTTCTCCTATTCTACTAGAGTCAAAGGATGTATTAAAGTGTTATTAGTTCAATTGGCCTGATAACAAAGCATAGTCTTTTTCTTTCAGGTGATTTTGTAAGTTCTGCGACAGTCTGAGATAGCCACGGCACTGTAGAAAGCTCCAGTTGTAAAACTATTTGAGGTGGAGTTCAGTCCTTGAATCATTCAGCTCTTGGTTAGTTATGTATCTTTAGGGAAATTACTCAATGTCCTTGAACTACAAATTCCTTGTTAACAGTCCATACTTCATATGGACATTAAATCTGAATAAGGGTCTAAGACACTTCACAGAGAAGCAGCATGTTGTAGCTGTTGAAATTAAGGTTGGTTTAAGCATTCAAGAGCGGGTTAAAGTCAGAGTGCCATAAACCTCCTAAACCTTATATACTCTTTGACTCTAAAAATCCCTGAACCCAGACATAGAACTTTCTCTTTCAATTTACAATGTAGTTCTAGTAGATATAATCCAAGTTCTCTACCCTCAGTATATAGGATTCAGCTGTGCTCAGTCAATCATTAAAAACTAACTTAGTAGTTTCAGCTGAAGAAACTGATAGCATTATCCCAAATAGTATATTTCCCAAATATGGTTCCCATTGACCCTTTGGATTTGTCTCTGCTGATAACTTCATGTACTTGAAACATTCATACCTGCTTCATCATTAAACTGAATCTTGACAGGTAGGTATCTTTTTATGCTAAAATCACATCTTTTAACATAATTGAATTTACTTAAGCACTTTTGGATGACATGTGAAATGTCAATAATGGTTTGACACACTCTTTCTGTTTAATATATGTGGTACCCAGAGTATGAGGAAGAAGGGAGCACTTCAGGAGTAGCTGTGTCCCTTGGGAGTCTTCTTGTCATTTTTAAAACACACAATAGCCAATATATTCAAATCCCTCTGCTCAATGCAATCAGACACTGGGACACAGAGCATGCTGCTCTGTTGGAACAAAACCCAGGCATTTCTGCCTGTTTATTTTTTCTAGGATTTAAATTTTTTAATTTAAACTTCAAAGGAAAAAGTGTAAGAAAAGAACTTGCTATGCAAGAGAACAGTTGAACATTAGTTGTCAATTTCTTATAGAACTGTTTTCTGATGATCTCTAATGCTTGATCATTTATTGCTTTCACTACAGAATGTCACATGGGAGAGGGAAGGGGGTCCTCCTTAATTCTACTTACAAGATTAATTCTTGTAAGTAATTCTACTGACAAGATTAATTCTACTGACAAGATTAGCATTAGGGTAATTGTCTACCCACTACTCTTCAGTTCAGTTTTAAATAGTATCAATTTTCAGGTATATCAATTTTTTTTTATTTTATTTTTTTAATTTACATTCCAAATCACTTCCGCTTTCCCGTTTCCTCCCTCCCCGAAAGTCCCATAAGCCCCCTTCCCTCCCTCTTTTCTCCATTCAACCCCCTCTCATTACTCTGTCCTGGCGTTCCCCTACATCCAGTCTTTCCAGGACCAGGGGTCTCTCCTTCCATCTTTTTAGAAATCTATTGATATGCTGATTGTGTCTAGGGTATTCTGAGATTCTGGGTCAATATCCCCTTATCAGTGACTGCATACCATGTGTGATCTTTTGTGATTGGGTTACCTCACTAAGGATGATATTTTCAAGTTCTGACCATTTGCCTAGGAATTTCGTGAATTCATTGTTTTTAATTGCAGAGTAGTATTCCATTGTGTAAATATACCACATCTTCTGAATCCATTCCTCCGTTGAGGGACATCTGGGTTCTTTCCAGCTTCTGGCTATTATAAATAAGGCTGCTATGAAAGAGATGTTCATCATCCTTAGTCATTAGGGAAATGCAAATCAAAACAACCCTGAGATTCCATCTCACACCAGTTAGGATGGCTAAGATCAAAAACACAGGAGACAGCAGTTGTTGGCGAGGATGTGGAGAAAGAGGAACACTCCTCCACTGCTGGTGGAATTGCAGGCTGGTACAACCACTCTGGAAAGCAGTCTGGCAGTTCCTCAGAAAACTGGACATGACACTCCCAGAGGATCCGGCTATACCACTCCTGGGCATATACCCAGAGGCTTTACCTGCAGGTATATCAATTTTAAACTTCCCATTTTCACAACAGGGAGGCAAAGAAAGGAGGAAGGAAGAAGGGAGCTGGGAGGATGGAGAGTCAGCAGTACTAAGTCAGGCATCATGAACTTCATCACGTTTCAGGCTTCCTGATCTTAAAACATTTCTTTTATTTACATCTTCCAATTGTGAAACCTAATTTATTCACGCCAAGGCTCAGAGAGGTAAGGCTATCATTCTCCCCCATTCATGATGTACTTCTTTTGTTTGTCCTTTGTTCTTTTCTATTGCCTTTTAGGGTGGCCATATGCATAGAGTTCTGAATACAGAAACTAGCATTCAGAAAATGGACACAGGCAGTGACTCTCCAGAGTCTACCATGGAAATGGAGGGGTGTTGTTGTACCATACTTATAAACTATATTCCTTTCTTTGGAAATAATGTTTAATAGAATTAATGCTGTCTATGCATAAGGACAGACTCTTGTAAGATGATCAATCCCAAACTTCTTTTAGAACTTTGAACAATTTTATACACTCAAGACAGTATGTTAGGAAAGTATCTCCCTACACAGTGCACCAATTAGACTGGCAAAGATCTTAACTTTCCTGATTTTCATTTAGATTCTTAACATTTGAGTTGACTGAGGCTCCAGTTAAAACCCAGCTCTTCTGGAAAATATCACAGGATTTTTAAAAAAAAAATATATATGGCTACAAAGAACAAGAGAAGATTTGTGTCTCAAGAGAAAGATCTGCAGACTGAATATTGCAGAGAAAACCACTTATTCACTTTGTAAAGATGAAAAGGTAGAAAGGCCCTAATGGGTAATAAAACATCTGTTGGCAGGGGACTCTAGGGGCTGTCATGTCAGACCACGTTGTTGGAAAAGTACCTACAATCTCAAAGAATATTCTAAGTATTTTCCAAGGAATGTGTTTAAATATATCTTAAGAAGACACTGGCTTTTATAATTACTATTGTTTTATGTTCAGAGAAAGTACCCATCCACACTGTTTTACTTAAGAGAAATACATTCAAAAATATAATATTAATATATAAATATATATATATTACAGACTTTGTTCTTTTTACTATAACCTTATAACTTAACTTAAAAACTGATTACAATGTAACTGTAATGTACTGAAATGATTAAATAAGAAGACCCTGATGGATACCTTGGGGAAATGTATCTGGTTAGCTTAAGCACAACAGTTTTGCTTCTGGAATCCTCTCCCACTGAGCAATGCTGATAAGTAGTAAAGGATCTGGTCATTACACACATTTTACACCATGACATGAAACTAGTCTATAAACATTTAAATGCTAAAGAAAATCTCATGCCATCCATTGGGGGAAAAGAAGAAAGCAAGAAGAATAAAATATAGGCATTGAAGAAACATTATGGGTAAAAATGTGAGGAATAAAAACAGATTTTCGACTAAAATATGAGGGAAAAAATCCACTCTATGAGCATAAAATTCAAGTTATATTACACTGAAAACAATTTGTTCTTATCACGCTTGTTCAAATACCCCACTTAGTTTATAGGAGAAGAGTTCAAGGGAAGGGATGGATGGCCTAGATAGCCATTTGCTTACTTCAAGGCTCGTGTCAATTGTGAGGGTATATTGCAGACTGGATGGAAACTAGAATATAAATGGTAATCTGATGAGAAGTCTTTCAGCACTTCAAAATGTTAGCAATAATAGGAATACTAGCCCATCCATGTGTTGGCCATAATGAACTGATGTGACTTTGGGGAACTTAACATTAAATAAATGAGGTACTTCTGGCTTAACATCATATCCATTCAGGTGTTATGAAAAGCATATATTCACATAGAACACTAATATGCCAAAGTTTTGTACACATTCAGAGTTGTAATCAGAATGTTATCACAGTCATCAGTCAATGTCAGAAGTTAGGGGACATGAGTGAGCACAGTTAAGTGAGGACAGAGGAAGAGGAGGTTGGAGAGGATGAACATAACGTGCAAAGGTGATTTTGTAGGACATACAACTACGGAGATTCTTTCTCTCTTTGCAGAATATGTATTTACATAAGCAAGTGTAGGCCCCAGTGGGGACGATAATGACACTAGCATACAACAAGTAGACAAACACAAACGCTGTAGAAAAGGAGGGAATTCCCCACAAACCCCTTTGCCAAGGATTCCTTCCTGTCCACTGGTTTCATTAATAGTATGGAAACATTGTTACTGAAGAATGCAGTCAATCTGTGGGAGCCAAATGAGGATATGTACACATATACACACATACACATATACCCACTTGCACATACACATGCCTGTGTATGCAAAATGAAGCATTCCGTCGAGAAACTACCTTAATAGAAGACAGCACTTCACACACCTCAGCCCCAGCATTGCCAATGTGAATGCTTGGGCAATTCTGCTTACTAAGGATTTAGGCAGTACCACCAATGTTTCCACAGTAAGTGGTCTCTGCCTGCTGCTGTGCATAAGCATCCCAGCATCTAAAGATCCACAATTAATTCATTGGAGCTTGGAACTAAGCATTGACATTTACAGGACTCCAGCACCATCAAGTTCAGAATCACAAATGTGAAAATGTTTGTGGAAATACATTCTGTGACAATGACAATCAGTCTCGCAGGCTGTACTTTGGCCTTTTGGAAAAGGTGTTTGTAATTGATGGAGGCTTCAAAATCCATTCATTCAATGCTAGGTCACCATCAGCCTCGCTTTCTTCCCTCCTAATCTGTTCTGCTTTACTTTAACATGGTGGCCCTTTGTTACATGCTCTCCTCTGGGTTCTCACCCCGCCCCACATGCATGTCTGCCTTACAGCAAGGAGTACCAGCACTGCCTCCCTCTCCTTGCTGTCAGGAATCACTCACAGATGAGAGCAGCTTCCGTGGTCATGCAGCTGAGGATAATTGGATTTGATGCCACCAAGCATCTAAATGCATAGAGGCCAGTAAAAGCTGCTTCATTCTTGGATACATCACAGGACAGAAATGGAAATTATCACAGTGTGAATTTTATTCTGTTGCACGTAGAGCAAGCAGTCCCCCACCCCAACTCTCAAATCATGCAACTCTCCTGCATAGGTGATTTGCTTCCATTCTGGTTAAAAATTAGATAAGTATGTAGATATTAGACAGATGATAGAAAATAGATAAAAGATATTAGATAGGCAGATAGTAGGTAAATAGATGATAGATAAATAGATGAAAGATAGATAGATGATAGATAGATAGATAGATGGATAGATAGATAGATAGATAGATAGATAGATAGATAGATAGATAGATAGATAGATAGATATAGACATAGATAGATGATATTGATAGAGGCTAGACAGACAAACAGACACTTAATAGATACTTTTCCAGTGAGTCTACTTGTACGAAACACATAAGCGATGAAGAAAAGCTAATCTCTCTTTAATGCTCAGTGAAAGGGATAACTGAGAGAAATGAGCAAAGCAGGGGCAGGGAGAGGCACAGAATGAGGGGAGGGAGAGTTACAGATAAAGCTTCTTGCATTTACCTGGAATCCTGTTAGTAAATAACTTTATAAGTGCTCTCTTTCACCTCATAAGTGCTTCTTTATATATGAAGCTAAGAGACAGACAATTTTGCTTAAATCCAAATAAAGTGATTTATTTAAAAATGCTTCTTTCCAGCAAATCCACAAAATGGAGTCAAGTGGTCCTCTCTGCACTCCCCCCTCCATCCATTCCTGTTATCTGTATCAGCAAGTGGGTGATGTTTATGCTGCTCCCCTTCTGTCTCCGCTATGGAAGGAAGAAATCTGGTTTTTATCAAGCTCACTGACTTTTTTAAAAAGTACAAAGGAAAAATATCTAAATAAACTGACACAGCATATTTACATAAAACCATCTCTATATATGATAATTACCTTGATATAACTAAGCAAACCCCAAAATCTTAGGAGTTACACAATTACATGTTCTAGAACCTCTGAAAGAATACTTAGATCAGCTGATATGTTTCAGAACTGACTCTGTGTCTCTTAGGTAACTTGGTACCAGCCTCTGAGTCAACAAAGAGAGCTCATGACTCTTGCTATGATTTGCGTATGACATGTCATCTCCAAAGGATATATGTGGTAAACACTTGCTCTCTACTTGATGGAGCAAAAGAGAGATGGAAAGCTCATTCCTGAGGGTGCTGACCTTGTCAAAGGATTCTTCTTTTGATGGTAGTGTCAAATGATTCTTCTTCTTTTGATAGTAGTGTAACTTAGTGGGTTATGAAGATGACTTGAGTAGATGAAAGACATTAATTACTGTGGTTGTGCCTTTGAAATGTGTCTCTGCCTCTGCCTCTGTCTCTCTGTGTCTCTGTCTCTGTCTCTGACTCTCTCTCTCTCTTCTCTCTCTATCCTTCTTCCTTCTACTTTTTGGGGAATGGCTGCTATGGGGTGTGTAGGTTTACCCCATGATATGATTTCCACTGTGATACTCAACCTCACAAGTTCAAAGAGATTAAATGAACCCTGCCCCACTTGCATTGAGTTTCCTCAGATATTTTCTCAGTGTCGGGAAGGAATTACAGTTGCATACACTTCTTTCACTACCAAAATGTCCCCTTCCATATATTCATAACATGGCATAGCTGTGCTCTAGATCATTCTCCTACCCTTACCCCTGAGTTCAATTAGCAAGTAAACCTATTCCATAAGGCTAAGTAAGAGAGTAAAGCTCCCAAGACCTTGCTATTGTTACCAACCAAAGAAGTTGTTCTGAAATGAGTCTGGATTTCTAAGAAACACAGAGAGGAAGTCATTCCAGTGAAAGAGAACTAAATTAGTTCTCAGAGGCCCTGGAAGGCGCAACAGATGTCTTAAATACACAAACTAGATCCTTTACTCTCAGCCATTGATAATGAAGAGAAATGCCTTAGAGCAAGTAATTGACTATTCAATAGGATTTGGACAAATACTAGCATCTTCTGGCAGGCAAAATGGTAGTTGTGATCAAGATGGTTGTAGTCCCATTAAGCTAGCTCATCAAAGAAACCTAGGCATGATTTTTATCCTGATCATATCCTGACTTATACTTCCTCTGTCTTTTTTTTTTTTTATTTTGGTTTTTTTGAGACAGGGTTTCTCTGTGTAGCCCCGGCTGATCTGGAACTCACTGTGTAGACCAGACTGACCTTGAAATCAGAAATCCTCCTGCCTCTGCCTCCCAAGTGCTGGGATTAAAGGAGTGCGCCACCACCGCCCGACCTGTCTTTTATTGAATATATTTCCCTTGTGATTTCTTGTAACAAATAATAAACACTGTATAAGCCCCCATTCTTTCCTCCTCCTATCTCACTTCCCTTCACTGTGTGGTAAGGTATTCTGTAACTTCAGGGTTTCAGCCACCATTTTTGCTGCATTGGAAGAGCTAGCTATGAAAGGAATAGAATAATCTCTTGTCTGCTAAATTCCCATTTTTCATAGCTCAGAGAGTGTGGCTGTATATGTTAAATGAAGCCCTATCATGCCTTCTTCTACTGGCCTCTATCCTAGGTCTCCATTTCCAGATATTGTGATCTAGTCTTTCACTATACCTACCTTGTTTAGACTTCGTGCCCCATCACCCGAGATGGTAACTGCTGCTCAGAGCAAAGCAAGTCCTGAGGTGTGGAGCATCTTACTGTCTAGATGGCGTGTGGCCAGAATATAAATATGCAGAAAGCATAATATAAAAAAAACACTCTTAAACAAGAAATTTAAAAAATGTGGATTTCTTCTGGATAAGTAACTTAGGAATCATGTTTAAATTATAATGAAATGTGAAGAGAATGGTACAAGAGACAGAAAACAATGAATTTTGTTTTTATATGTATAGACAAAATTCTAAAATGGAGGTAAGAAAACAGAAGAGACTAGACAAATTGGGATGATATCTAAGAGAAAAAATACTGTGAACAATTAAACTGATTATATTTGAATAATAAAAGGCAGGCATTTCAAAAAATTGGCAGCAAGAAAAATGTCTCTGAGATGCAGAAAATTTTTTTTACTAGAATTGAAGAAGTTTGAAAGGACAGTCAGTTTTCTGGGTATATTAATTTGATTGCAGAAACACTGCATTTTAAGAAAAAAACAGGACATTCCATTATGTAAATGTACCACATTTTCTGTATCCATTCCTCTGTTGAGGGACATCTGGGTTCTTTCCAGCTTCTGGCTATTATAAATATGTCTGCTATGAACATAGTGGAGAATGTGCCTTTATTACATGTTGAAGCATCTTTTGGGTATATATGCTCAGGAGTGGTATAGCTGGGTTCTCAGGTAGTGCTATGTCCAGTTTTCTGAGGAACCACCAGACTGATTTCTAGAGGGGTTGTACCAGCTTGCTATTCCATCAGCAATGGAGGAGTGTTCCCCTTTCTCTACATCCTCAGAAGCATCTGCTGTCACCTGAGTTTTTGATCTTAGCCATTCTGACTGGTGTGAGGTAGAATCTCAGGGTTGTTTTGATTTGCATTTCCCTGATGACTAAGGATGTTGAACATATCTTTAGGTGCTTCTCAGCCCTTCGAGTTTCCTCAGTTGAGAATTCTCTGTTTATCTCTGTACCCCATTTTTAATAGGATTATTTGGTTCTCTGGAGTCTAACAACTTGAGTTCTTTGCATATATTGGATATTAGCCCTCTATTGGATGTAAAATTGGTAAAGATCTTTTCCCAATCTGTTGGTTGCCATTTTGTCATATTGACAAAGAGGATGTGGTAGAGGACATAGGTGGCAGAGGATGGCCTTGTTGGATGTCAGTGGGAGGAGAGGCCCTTAGGTCTGAGGGTGTTCAGTTCCCCAGTGTAGGGGAGTGCCAGGGCAGGAAGATGGGAGTGGGGGGGAGCACCCTCATAGAGGCATGTGGAGGGGGGAGGGAATAAGGGATTTCTGAAGGGGAGACCTGGGAAGGGGAAAACATTTGAAATGTAAATAAAGAAAATATCCAATAAAAAAAGACATTAAAATGAAAGAATCTAACAGGAGTCCAGTGATTCTGAGTTCCCTGACATGGGTAAGAAGTCAGGACTGGAGAAGGAGATGACAGAGGCGATATGTAAAGGTGGTTCATGAAGCCATGGACTGGTGAACATTCCCAGAGGTGATTGCTGAGGGCCTCTTCAAGTAGAAATACCAGTGAAGAAAAGAATCTAAGATGCAGGGGAAGATGAGAACAGAAATTTAGCTGAGCAGAGGCCCACAGGCAGAATCAGCATGAGTGTGGGAAAGCATCAGGAAGGTGGATGCAGAATCTGTATGTTGATTCTGGATCTAGTAATTCTAACAAACCTTCTTGGATGTAGTGCTTTATGTGTTCAATAGTGTTTACAATGAGACCTGCATTTACCACAAGTTGTTCCATATAAGACCTAAATGTAAACAAAATGTCCTGTGTTCAAATATACTTAGGAAATGTTTGCTTAGACAGTATTAAACAGATTTCTGTTTATTTCAGAACTTGCTGTTTTTGTAACATTGTTGTGTATCACAAATCTCCAAGAAAGGAGAAATAGTTCCCGATGTTTCCTATGTTATTTGCCAAAGAATACTGTGTATTTGCTCCTCTGTATAAATTTGTTTATATGTGTATCTGTGTGTGTGTTTTGTGTATGTGTGTCTATTTGTGCCTATGTGTTTCAATGTGTCTGTGTACCTATGTTTATGTAAATTTGTGCATATACTCCTGTTTTTCAGTATTTGTGTGTATTTGTATATGTATGTCACATGTATGTGTTTATCTAGATATGTCTGATGCATGTGCCTGTGTGTCTAGATTTGTGTGTTCTTGTATATGTGTGTGCATGTAGGTACATGTATATTTATGTGTCTATGAGTATGTATCATAGGCCAGTGTCTAGACCCATATTTATTACTGATATTATACACTGTCAAAATGGCGTGTTACTATAGTCCCTAAATGAATTGTGTTCTTAGGCAATTTTGGTAGCTTATTTCTAACAATTGTAAGATTGTTGCACATTTTTTGCAAAAATGATCTGCTTTTTTTACATTTTGAAATTTACAGAGGTCCAGAACTATACTATATATTACTATTACTTAGAACTAAGGGGAAATGTGCCTTTAGTTCTAGATATAAATATGAAGATGGTAACTCTTGCTTGGCACACATTTGGGTCTAGTTTGTTTTCTTTGACTGCTCCAGTAGATGACCAGTATGTCTTCTTTTTCAAAAGCATTCCTATTTCTAAGTGGGATTAAAGGGTTCCCCTATTAGGGACCCTGCTCAGACTACATACCAATGCCAAATCTCTGGCAACCTCCCCAGTAACAAACAAAGTAACAGATTTCCAGAAACAATTCTTTCAAACTTCAAAGATTTTGAAAAATCAGGTTAGTTAGTTAATTGGGTTTTTTATTCAGTTAGTTAAATTTTTTAGATAAGATTATACTTTGTATAAATCCAGGAATTTTGTTTCCTTTTATCCCTCCAGTATGGAGGTTAGAGGCTTGTTCTATCACATATGCATAAATGGTTTACTTTTAAAACAGAGTTTATATGTCCTGAAACAAAAAGACGATTCAAAGCTGGAGGTGCAGCTTGGTAGAAGAGTCCTTGCCTATAATTGACCCTAGTTTCAATTCCCACCACACATATAGAAAGCAAAAACTTTCAATATTTTCTATATTTGTGTCATTTCCGCTGTGAAGATGTATTATGTTATAATAGTAAAAAATATTAAGGTTTTGGGAGAGGGCTTATCACTATTTAAACTACAATATAAAGTTAGAATGCCTATCTGGGAGGAGGAATGGGCATTTAGAACCAGGTAGTCAAACAGCAATGTAGTCACATAGACAAGCTGGCATTTTTCTTGACGAAAAGGGACATTAAAAGCTAACTTTCCTGTTGGCATGCATATGCCTGTTGAACTGTGGAACTGGAATCATGGCAGTTGCGAGTCACCCAATGTGGTTCTGGGTTTCATGGAGACAGTAAGAACTCCTGAATGCTAGGCCCTCTATCCAGATCCTAAAGGCATGTATAGAACCTAAAGGGACATATTGAAATCTCTGAATACCTTTATTCCAGGCACGGAATATGAGTCCTCAAGAGAAAGACCAATTAGAGAGATGTAGCCAGAATGTTAGATGATACAGACATCATAACATATTTTAGGAAAGTTTAATCCAGGATAATAAAAATAAATACACGAAATGGTTTGGCACACAAAAGGGCTAGCTGGAGGTAATTGGAAACTGTCAGTGAATGGAGCCCATTACTAGAGTTCTGTAAACATGTACTAAACTGTATAACATAAGATCAGATACTTTCTGTTGTTTAGTTTTCACAACACACAAAATAAGTTATTGTCAAAGATTGATAAATTTTGGCCACCTAATAGGAAAATGTTAAGAACATATTTTTCTAAGTGTTTGACTTGTGCTTTCCAATTAGGGAAAATGATGACCTTTCCCACCATGGTCCAGAACCTGTGACCACAGGGTAAGCCATCTACCTGTCTTCTGAGAGGCCTCAACTCTAGTAGACTGTCCTTGCTATAGAATTTCTTCCATTTTTCCTACAAAGATGTAGAGGATAAGTCACATAGGAAACCTGTAATCATGTTTTTTTTTTTTTTTTTTAATTCAGAACAACCTTTTAAGGAGAGACATTAAATCCAACAGACACTTGAATTTCCCTTGTGGTCAGAACACACAGTGTTTTAAAGTCTAGGTGTTACAGCTGCATCATGCACACAAACACGGGTCCCCAGGTGTCCTTACCTTGTGGACTTCGCAGGTCTCAACTTACCAACCAAATCCCCAACCACATTCTCGCTAGCTTACAGAGGAATAAAAACAAAGACCCTTTCAATCATCTCATAAATACTTGCTTGTTGGTGAAGAAAAAAAAGATGTGTACCAAGTGCTGCTTAGAGATACTTTATGGACAGTGGTCATTCTTCACCTTAATTAACCCATGTGACTTGGTGGCCAACCTTAAACTGTGAGATGATTGGATGAGTAGCAGTAACTCTAAACAATGAACACCTTCATATCTATACTGGGTTGCTCCTGAAAGGAAAGTCTGGTTGGTATGCCTTTAAAGAACACAGGAGAAGCAGCCAAGCATGTTTATTAGAGAAAAATCTACTACTTAAGAGGGGAGAAAAGATGTATTTATGCCAAGAAGTCGCACGCGTCACCTCAAAAAGCAGTTAGCAAATGCTATTTAAGAAAAGTTCACTACAGGTTCCGAGGCTCTGCTAATGCTTAAATCCAAATGAAACTTTTGCATCTAATCCAAGACGAAAATACCCTATGTTTAAAAGCTTTTAATGTAGTGGCACCTTCCCAGTTGGTTTTCTGAAATTTTGAGCAGAGCTTTGTCCTCTATTTTCTTCCTACAAACATGTTAAAGCCTTCCTAATCTCTCCCAAGGCCCACCATTCTCCATGAGGTGCACTTTTTGTGGTTAAATAAGCATTCCTCTTTGCTATCTGGAGATGGGCTTTGAGCATGAATGACCTACTCTATCGGCAGACTAAGCTCCTGACTTCATTCAGGGGAAAGTTACATAGCAATCAAGAACTAACTGAGTGGAAACTGCTTGTATGCTCTGCTCTTCACAAAAACCTCGTAAAATCTTCATTGTGAATAGAGACGAAAAAATCTTATTTCTGAAACCTCATTTTCCTAGAAGGGGTCAAAGAAGTATTATGTTCAACTATCTTCTTATAATGAATTTGGATATTTGGGAAATTATAAGTATGTGAGATTTGTGACAGCAAGAAAAACATTCTACCATTTAAGGGAGGAATTATGCTGTGTGAATTTAACCATGCCTTATACAAATAAAGTAAAGGAAACAAATATAGCACATATTATGCAGAGAATAGACTTGTAAACTAGGCCCCTTAAGTATGGCTTTCTCTGCAACAGAATCTAGTCCTTTAGGTACATCACAGTGGTGTGTCATACCAATGAGCTTTTACTTTCTGATAAGATGTATGAGGAAACTGCCCATTCAATTGATTGAGTGGACTTCTATGTGTTTTTAAAACAGTTCTCCTTTGTTTCTTGGTATACAATTCCATTTTTCCATTATAGTAGTCTGTCCCCTTACCCAAGTCCTACCATCAGCCAAATATTCCAATACGTGAATTGCTTTTTCCTGTATCTGTATTTCTACTGCTACTCAATTACACAAGTCTGATATCCCTAAATACTTCTTACAATTAATTTGTCAATATAAGTTAATTGAGTGAACTGAGGCCAAAATAGTAAAATAGATAAAGGAATTAATAGTGATTAAGGACTTAAACCAAATCCCATGCCTAGTTTTGTATTACAGTTTCAGAGTTCACTTTACAGAGGCAAGCATGTGATACCTAGCCCTTGTCCTTAGGGATAATTTGGAGATGATTTACATGAAATTATATGGAGGACTTGGCACTATGCTGGACAGTGTTCAATAAATACTATGAATACAGTGAACAGTACCAGGTTATTGTGAAGAGTGAGGCCAGGAATAACCACTGTGAACTGCTGTCGAGGGAGTGTTGCAGTCCTTACATCTTGCAGCTCTTCCTAAGACCCTGAATCAGCTTTTCTATAGAGTTCCTTTTCAATTTAACAACACAAAAGTACTGAGAATTTACTATTCACTCTGTGCTGGATACTATAAAATAAATAATGCAAAGAAAAAAGAAAAAAGAAAAAAAGAATAATCATTTCTGAATATCACAAAGGTGTCAAGCTCATTGTTTTAAACCTTCTGAAGCCAAGGTACTGAAAAGATTTGAACTTGAATTCTTCTGACTCATTCTCATGCTCTCAGCTCTAAATGGGGCAGTTAAATCACACTCATCCTCAGGGATCAGGGTTCTCTCCAGGAGAGCAGAAAGAGTTCAAGAACCAGATATAGCAAATGACATAGAAGAAACTGTATTTTCCAGTCACAATAAGCCAGATGTGCACATAAGCTCACAGTGGTTGTGGTAGCATGGACAAGATCTGCACATGCTCAGGCCAGGCAAAATACAGCATGGAGGGAGGAAGAAGGGCGTGAAGTGCTACCCATATCTGAGGTGCTATCATCATGTGGTTGATGCCAAGAGAGAGAAAATCAGTTGTTTTTAACAGTGTGAGTCCTTGTATAACAACCACATTCCAGGCCAGTCCAATGCACAAGATTAGCCAGCCAACAAGCCAACACAAATTGGGCTGGAGGGTAAGGACCCTGAAAATTGGGTAGGTAGGAAGGTAGAATAGGATCTGGGAGGACTTGGGGAAGTGGGGTAAAAATAATCAAAATACATTGTGGAAATTCTTAAAGAACTAAAAATCCATTATTCAAAATAAAAAGCTGATAATGGACTTAAATACTTAATTATAATAAAGATAACTCTTAATAACAATAATACAGCATATGTAACAAGGGAATAAAAACATCTTGTGGCAGCAAAGTCAGAAAAAATCCAGAACTGGGATATCAGATGGAGGGAGCTCCTCCCTGTCCTACATCCCCAGTATGTAGGTAAGTACCAAAAGGATGGTGTTAAATCTAGGAGTGCAGGTTAGGAGCATTCATTGAGAACTTTCAAGATGGTAAGAAATGTGGACGTTATCTTTGAAATAAAAACAGATTCTGTTGTAGTATTTCAGCAAAACTGATGTGATCATGTTTGAGCCTCTGGGAGAGCCTGTGCTATAAAGGTGAACACAGGATGAAATCAGTGGTTCTGAAGTAATTTTCAAGATGCATATATGACTCAAACTCTTCAATTAAGAAACAAAAAGAAACCCCAAAGGGCATCTCTCATGCCTGCACTTGGAGAAGGAGCATTATCACCCCAAGTGATAATTTCATTTAAACAATGTATATACATACTCATATTATTAAATATAATTTTAGGTAAGTAAAAATAATAATTCTTTGTAGCTTTTTCAAGAATCCTTAGTGTTTTTATCCCTCCTTCCTCTCTTTCTATATTGACTTCTCTCGCCCTTTCCTAAGCTCCTCACCAATGTTTTTGGTTTTCTCTTTCATATCAGGTCTCTCCTGCTAGTCACCACACTAGCACTCCTTATCCCATCCCCCATGCCGCCTTTCTACCTTCCTTGTCTCTACAGTTGCTCCAGGTTATATATCCAACTCTAAGGATTTGGAGCTAGGAAGCACAAGTGAGAGTGATCATGTAGCTTTCCTTTCTGGGTCTGTGTTACCACCATCAATAACACTATTCTCTAGTTCCATCAATTTACCTGAAAATTTCATGATTTGATTTGTCTTTAACGTTAAATCATATTTCATTATGTCTATAAACACGGCATTATTCATTCATCAGTTTAAGAACACTTAGGTGTTTTGTTTGTTTTTGTTTAACTATTGTGAACGGAGTGCCAACTAACGTTGTTGAACAGGTATCTGTCAGGCAAGTTCAGGAGACCTTTGTTGCCTCACAAGGGCTGAAGGTAAGTCTTTATTGCTGAAGATAACAGGTATATCAGAACTGAGCTAGATCCTTCCTAAGGAATAGCTTTCATGACAGCAGAAAATGCTACCCAAACTGTTAAGGGGGGAAAGCATTCAACAGCCCAATGTAGTTGTGACACTTAGAACTAGAACAGCAAGACATCCCTAAGGTGCAATAGTGACACATCCTGGTAATAACCAGCAGCTCTCTAATTGGACATAAGATCTATTAAACAAGAGGGAAGTCATGTCTGGTACTGAAAGGCTAGACAATAACCTGTAGCTTGGGAGGTCATAAATCTCAGATGAAGACCTACCACCCTAAGCCAGCAAATACCTAAGTGTTTTCTAAATACTTATTCTTATACACTCATATAAGTGTAGCTCTCATTCATCATCAAATATGCTTCTTTTCCCAGAAGATGGAGAACATTACAGAAATATTCAGCTAGGCTACATGCAAAGAATAGCTGACTGTGGAGTTGGGGGCAACCAGCCCAAAGTGATACATCTACAACTAACTCCCATACCTGAGGCCTGGAAAACATCTCAGAAGAGAAGGCAAAAGGATTTTAAGAGGCACAGGGCCAGTCTGCTGCAAGATTGGGTCTTCTAAATATGATAGGGAATCTACACTTATCAAATCTCAACAATACGGCTATTTTTTTAAAAGTCTGAAATAACAACAGTACCAGTTGACATGCCGATGTGGCCAGGGGCAATTGCACAGGGCTCCACTGCTAGAGGAAGAGATATAGGCCATTGAAAACTGCTGAAAGAGGGAGAATTATTCTTCCCCAGGAATGAGCAACTTAAATTGTTATCCAGTCCCAAGTGGTCAGCCTTAGCAACATACATACAATCTCCAAAACATATATACAAAGCCTAAATGCAGGCACACAAGCAATGTAAAAGGTTCTCAGTAGGTTGTATTTATATATTTATTTAATAATAATTAAATAATAAGAAGCCATGAGTTTGAAAGGAAGAATGGGAAGGGAAAGGGGAGAGGTAAGTAGGGAAAATGTGTAATTAGATTTTAATTAAACATTTTAAAAGAAATGAGGAAAAAAATGGAAGAAACTGAAACAGTTAAAAATGGGAGTGTAAAACTAAATGGGAGTAGAATGGACCTAGGTCAAACAGATGTAAAAGTCCATGGCGATAACATTTTGGAAGGAGTCGGCAGGGAAGTGGGTAGTAATTGTAAGGTCAGGAGACAGGCCTTCAAGATACTACAGACTTGCTGCTTTTCCATTTTTAGAAATGTGTGCTATCACTCCAAGGAGAGGAGAGAACAAGAGTCAGCGATAGATAACAAATAGCTGGCAGGCCATCAACAGATCGAGTTCAAGGTATAACCTTCATTGTGTAATCTTAATTTGTTCTCTACAAATGCATATTCTCTATGGTTATATGGAGTGAATATATTTCTTCTAAATGAAAATATATAAAAGATCAAACCAAATGAATAAAGAAGGGACAGGGTTTTTTATGGGAAGAAAAGATGGTGCAATAGAAATGTAGGCCTTTGGAAATTCATTTTCTCATAAGGAGCAGACAGGGACAGGAACTACTGGAAGACATTGGGGTCTTCAGACAGAGAAATCAAGAGTGAAGACCCAGGAAAGAAGCACCTCCCTGACTTCTGGAGAGAAGACTACAAGGATACACACTCAGTCCCCAGTGTGGAGCACACTGAGTTAATCAGGATGATGACAGCAGGAAGAGGCCACTGAACAGGCTGTCTGAGAGAGCAGAGGTCTAAGAACAACCTCAATAGCTGGAATATCAGTCCTTCCCTCTGAACTGAACAGTGAAGGGAATCATTGCTTAAAATGAAGAATGGGGTTCTCTTTTAGGAGCGGGTAAACATTTTTTTATATGTAGGAGTAAGAAAGCCAAAGGAAGAAGGGTGTATTTTAATATGTCCTAACATGAAAGCATATAGAGCAATATTTGAAGGAAATGAAATGGGACTTAACACAGCAGGAGAGAGAGAGGCAGAGAGCATGAGAAGGCTTCATCTGACACCAGTAAAGGGGGGCTGAGTGAAGAGTGCAGTTACTGTGAGCGATGCAGAAGAGAGACAGGGATGGGATTTTTAATTGTGTTAAGACTGGGGTAGGAGAGAAGCGAATTGAGTAACTTAGATAATTTTAAGGCAAAGTATGAGATAAGGTCATATTAAAAGCAGGAAAGTAAGTCAGGGTCCAGGTTAAAAGGGGCAATAAAATTGACAAAGAGTTATCACTTGGGAGGCAGAGAACTCAGTTGCCTAGAGATAAGCCAGCCATCTGGACAGTCCTGCAGGTCCATTTCAAATACGGGCAGTTCAAATCACAGAGATTAACTTCTGGAACAAACGGAGATTCAAGGCTTGGCATTGTTTTAGATGAAAAAACAAACAGACAAAAGAACCCCAAATGTTGTTAGCACAGTTCTTAGAATAGCTGTGCTAAGAATCCGTGTTAGGAATCCTGAAGAAGGAAGAACTTACACATGTTAACCCATCATATCCTTGGAAGGCTGAGCCACCACCTACATCCAAACTCAAGGAACCTCTTCATGCTCATCCCCTTTTTCAAAGTACTTTCTTTGTAAACACATTTGTATTTAACACATCGTTTTCAGTACACAGGGGCAATTTGTTCCCACTTTGGTAATTCATATTCTGGCTGGTTCTGATTCAGCCCTAGAACATTTAGTTCATCATTTCATTCGTGATTTATGAAGTCAGCAGGAGTTGCAAATAAAAATCCTGGTGGATGTTCGGTTGTTTTAAAAACCCAATCCGAAGGGCTCAGTAATCCTTTAAATCTGCAATCACTAAAAGAAAGCCATTGTCACTAAGTCACAGAGAGTTTCAAAAACCACAGAAGGCAGAATTCCCCCAAGCATAATTATCATTAAATGTAACGATGAAACAGGACTGATATATAATGGCAAGACAACTTGTATGTGAGCATCATTTGATTTGAAGTTACTGAAGCTTTTAGTCTCCTGATTACAATGATGTGATGGACAAAACTAATCACATGCATAAAGTTATGAGAGGTGGGGAAGCAAACTTCTAGTGAGACAAAATGTGAATGTTCATCAATGCTCATGAACAAGGTGACATGGGAGTGAAAGTTTGCCTGCTCACCCACAAATCAGCTCATTTAAGTACTTGTTTGCTGCAAACACTAAATACACATTTGGTCTCCACATTTGATATTAGCACTATAGATATATTTTATTGCTTTTATAATTTTTATATTTTACTCTGACCCTCAGGGAAATTTTATTTAGAATAACTACTGATGATAGTTTAAACTAAGCACCTTTGGGATGTATGTTTCTGATTGTGCTTGTTCATACATTTTTAATGGCTCCTTCCCTAATAACCTTTCCTGTTCCATTTTTCCATCATGAGACTATTTTATAATCTGGATTCTATCAGAGTTTCTGGGTTTTTTTGGTTGTTGTTGTTTTGTTTTTTTGTTTATTTGTTTTTTGTTTGTTTTTTGTTTTTGTTTTTGTTTTTTTTTTTGGTTAGCTGATTGGTTTAATTTTTTATTTGTTTGTTATATTTTGATTTTCAACAACTAAGCTCTCCGGGGAGACAAGAACTGTTTCCTGTACTAATTATATAGTCGTGCTACTAACAGCATTTCCATTTTCATGGGATCAGGAGAAAAGTAAGGAACAAGAGAAGGCACAGACAGGTTAAGTAACTTTCCCAGAGTGGCAGAGCACAAAGCTTCAGAATCAGCCCTTAGATGTCCCTCCCCATCTCTTTAAACAATCTGTCCCCTTAAAAAGCTTTTTTTTTTCTTTCTTTCCGAAACGTACTTGCAACTGTGGGGAATTTGAATGGTCTTGGAACAGAAGGTCTTTGGGCACAGACATCTACGGAACAGACACGGTCTGTAGCACGTCAGCATCTTTCATCTTCGGGCTTCTGCTATGTGCTAACATAAATTTCTAGGGGTGAACCCAATGCTGCAAAGCTGAGGACAGCGGCAGACAAGAATGTGAGACAGGAAGATTCCTCCAGACAGGCGGTCCCGAACAGACTGATAGCACTTAAGGGTTTAAGTGACATCTCTTCTCTAAAATCCCCAGAACAAAAACCTGAGAAAAGCCTTCGGATCTCACTGCCTCAGGTGTGAACTGCCAGGCATTCATCCTTGGAATTACACCATATCGTCCTGTAAGCCCCTGTTAACAAATCATATAGAACAGGACTCCAATTCTCTTCCTCTGGAAAGTGATTAGGAAAAACAACATAGCTTGCTGCCAAAACCTTCCCATGAGATATTCAGCAGAAAAATGTGCCTTTCTTTTTATTTCAATTAAAATATAATATTTCACATTAATTTTTGTGCTATATGATTAATTAAAATACTAAAAAGACATGGGCTATTAGAGAAAATTAATATTTATGTAGTCCCTTAATAACTACACTGACTCTATTTGTGGGTGTGTGTGTGTGTGTGTGTGTGTGTGTGTGACAGACAGAGATACAGAAAGAAAGGTAGTGAAACAGAGACAGACAGAAAGACAGAGAGACAGAGAGACAAAAGAGACAGACAGACCATCAAAGACAAGAGACAGAGAGGAAGGAGGAAGGAATGTACATGTGTGGAGGCAAGAACATCTAGTGCCCTACTCTGTCTTCAGACGGTGTCACTCATTGAACCTGGAGCAAGATTGGCAGTTAGCCAGCCCCAACGATCCTTGAATCTCTACTTCTTACAGCCCTAGGGTTACAGGCATGCTCATGGCCACTCCTGACTTTGCAAGTGGATGCTAGAGATTTGAACTCAGCACCTCATGATTTAACAGTAAGTTCTCTTTCTTACCTACTGAGTTACCTGCCCAGCTCTGTACTAACTTTCAAAGAATGAAGATGGGACTATAGATCCTGTTGAAAGGTATTTGTGATCAACACCTGGGAGGCCTGAGCTCAAGGTCCATCTCTCCTCTTGAAGACTCTCCAGACGTTAACGTTACTTCTAGTTCTTGTGTGCTTAATAATGACCATGAAGAGCTAGATTATTTTAGTCCTTGTGTTGTATGTGCAGAGATAACATTCCTGAATATTAATACATAGCTAGCTGTGGAAGGAGGAACTGCCTTCACACTCAACTGAATTGGTAGGTGGCCAGAGTTTTGGCTAAATCATCTCTGGCCATGTGGGGATTTTATGAAGAACTGATCTTGCCTTTTCCCTTATTAAAGGGATTTCTGGACTTCCAAGCTGAAGTGTTCTCTGAACATACTTCAGACACACAGAATACACACACACACACACAGAGAATAGAAACATGTGGGTTGAATTTTTCTAGGATATCAAAAACAAATAAAGAGTACCTTATAAAATAAATTTTTAATTTTGCCAAAGCAAAACATTTAATCATGCAAGTGTCTCTGTGGATTAAAGAAGCCAATAGGCTCTTGTCCTTTTAATGGTATATATCCCATATTCTCTCTTTTTTTCTCACACTGTGAATAGGGATTGAAGATTCACTTGTGACCTCGCTTCACTAAGAGACCAATACGCCAACCAGTTAGACAAGACTTACCTACCCACTGAATCCAAGAAATATACCACTCTGAGACATGGACCCAAAGACTGAGAGTCAAAGCTTAGAAGTCAACTTAGAATGAAAACAAGCAATGAGACTGAGGTTCTTTTCTTTTCTTTTCTTTCTTTTTTTGCTTGCCTTTCAATTCCTCTTTCTTTTCCTTTTTTTAATTAGATATATTCTTTATATTTCAAATGATTTCCCCTTTCCTGGTCCCCCCACACACACAAAGTCCTATAAGCCATCTCCCCTCCCCCTGTTCCCCAATCAACCCCTTCCTGCTTCCCTGTCCTGGTATTCCCCTACACTGCTGCATCGAGCCTTTCCAGGACCAGGGGCCTCTCCTCCCTTTGATAGAGACTGAGGGAAAGATCATCCAGAGACTACCCCACCTAGTGATCCAACCCATATACAGTTACAAAATCCAGACACTATTATCGATGCCCACAAGTACTTGCTGACTGGAGCCGGATATAGCTGTCACCTGTGAGGTTCGGCTAGTGCATGACAAATACAGAGGGGGACACTCTCAGCTAGCCACTGAACTGAGCACAGGGTCCCCAATGGGAGAGCTAGAGAAAGGACCCAAGGAGCTGAAGGGGTTTGCAGTGCCATAGGAGGAACAACTATATGAGCCACCCAGTACTCCCAGAGCTCCCAGGGACAAAAACATCAACCAAATAGTACACATGGAGTTACTCATAGCTCCAGATGCATAGGCAGCAAAGGATGGAGACTAAAGTTCTAATTAAGACTCCAAACAAAGAAAAGTGAGGCAGAACATGACCGAACTCAATATGTTACCTGATACCAAAACCAGATAAGAATGCAATAAAAAGAAATCCATAGACTAATGCTCTTGATCAGTATAGATGCAGAAATTTTTAGTAAAAGAACACATAAAGAAAATCATATACTGCCTTTCCTTCCTCCAAACCTTCCCATATACCCCTCTGCACTCTTTCAAATTTATAGCCTCTTTTTATTAATTTTACTGTATGTATACACACACACACACACTCACACATGCACACACACACACACACATACACACACACCTGTCCATATACTATAAATTGTATGTTTTCAGGGCTGACTGTTTGATACTAAATAACTAATTGGTGTGTTCTTCCCTAGGGAACACTATCTCTCCTGCTCCTGGCTTTTCTCAGTTGCCTTTAGCTTCTTAAGAAATAAAAGAAATAAAAATAGTCAAAGAAGTAAAATTTTTTGTAATTAAATTTTAAATTTTAAGACACTAAAGAAAGAAGCAGAAAGAGAAAATAGATGGAAAGAGCCCTCATGTTCACAGATTAGTAGCAAAAATGCTGTAAAACTCACTGTATTAGCACTAGCTACCCCCAAAATCAACATATTCCAATCAAAACTCTAATGGCTTTTTTCATTGAACTACAAGAAAACAATCCTAAATTCATATGGAACCAGGTAGGATTCTCAATAGCCAAGTGACTTTACAGGGAAAGGTCAATATCTATCACAATGCCTGATCTCAAACAATACTATAGAGCCATAGTAACAAAATATTAATGCTATTAGTGAAAGGAAATACACAAAAAAATAAAGGGTTTACAAATAAGTCAACATAGTTACAGTTAAATAATTTTGTAGAAAGATTCAAAAATATGTGTTTTTGAAAAGACAGCCCCTTTTTATAATATGCTGGAAAAACTTAACATCCATCTTTAGAGAATAAAAGTAGGGTCTTATTTCTCACCTGTAACCCCCCCCCACAAACACACACACCAAAGATCAGTTCAAAAAAGATCAAAGACTTGAAGATAAGACCTGGAACTTGAAGCTACCAGAGAAAAATCAAACTACTTCAAGGGGAGGAATAGAAAGGGACTTTCTGAAAAAACCTCCAACAGCCCAGGAGACAATACTAAGACTTAACACATGAAACTGCATTAAGTAAAAAAGCTTCTGCATAGTAGAAACAAAGAAACAAACCTAGAATATATAAAGAACAATAATAACTAAACAAAATTAGGCGGGACAATAATAAATAGAAAAATCAAATGACTAGACAACTCTGAAGAGAAGACATACAAGTAGGGGCAGTAGGTGTGTGAAAATACCTCTGACATCCTTGAAATGCAAATTAAAAATTGTTTGAGGTTCTATGTCACCACAGTCAGAATGCTTAAAGCAGAGGGCACAAAGGACAAAATGTTGTGGCAAGGGAAAGAGGGACACATGCACACTGCTATTGGAAATACAAAGTGGTAAAGCCACGATGGTGGTCAGTGTGGCTCTTGCTCAAAACCCTAAGAATAAAATTTCCATGGGACCCAGCTCTATGAGTCCCTGATGTACACCTAGAGGACTCTATATCAAGACACTAAGTCAACACCCTCGATTTGAACATCCATGTTCTTTGATGCATCCTTTACAATAGTTAGAAAATAGAAGTCTAGAAGATGTCCATCAACAGATGTTACATGTGTGCAATGGAATTTTATTCAGTGCTAAAGAAAATGACATCATGACATTTGCAGGAAATAGGTGGAACCAAAAATGGATGAATGGAACCAAAGATTATTATATTCTGTGAAATAAGACAGACTCAGAAATACAAATACCACATGGTTTTTCTCATATGAAGAATCCAAATGTAAATGAATCTCTTTGTGTGAGTATGTGTGTGTGTGTATGTGTGTGAGAAAGAGAGAGAGAGAGAGAGAGAGAGAGAGAGAGAGAGAGAGAGAGAGAGAGAGAGAGAGGAGGCAGAGGGAAAAGGAGAGAGAGATGGAAATAGAAAGGGATCATAAGAGGGAGGATGACATCGTCATGGTTAGGGAAGTGGGTAAAGGGAGGTTAGTGGAGCACTTGTGACATGAAGAAGGAAAGGGTGAGCATTTGACAGTAATGGGGTAACCCACAAAACAGGCAAAAGATACAAGGAGGATACACATAAAACAATGAGGAATAATTCATCACTCTGAAATATTGCCCAGCAGCAATCAATGGGTGCTATAAATAGAAAGCAGAAGTCAAGAGCATCACAATTTATAGAGCAACCTCTGGCTTGGACACAAGGAGAAGTCAGGTCATCTTGACCATGCTTTGTTAATCTCTGTTGGTTCCACTTGCCTTATCTGTATAATCAGAATGCTCTTTCCACAGAATTTAAATTAATTAACAAAAACAAATTCCTGACAATAGCGTCTACCACAATAAGGGCCCCGTGGTTATAAGAGCCCCTTGGTTAAGGTTTCAGGTTATTGCTGTAATTGTGATCATGTTAATGACAATGATACATTCTGAAAATGATTTATTGCCAAAGGTGTTCCCAGGTGACCAAGAGCCCAGTATCCATACCTTTTTATAACCTGTTTCACACTGGATAAGGTGATGTCCTTGTGAGTTTACCAGAAGAATCAGCTAAGTGTTATGTCACTGAAATTTGGGGCCTACAGTCTTTAAAGAGATAGCCACTTGTCTTGAACTTCTGGGAACTCATTAGCCATCCTATTAGAAGTGAAATTCACCATGAAAGAAAGAACAGGGAGAGCTTATGTGGAAAGGCCACCAAGAAGAAGAAGTACAGCCTTAGAGTCTAAACAAAGAGCTCATGAGACCTGGCCTGCCTAGTTTTGCAGCTCTACGCAACTGACATCCATTCCTTCCACAATCTGAGAAGCCATTGGAATGTTCTAGTGTTGCAACCATTTACAACGACTGTAAAAATGACCACAAGTGAGACTAGCAGAAGATGGCCACCTGAGTCCTAGTCAATCCCCAGACACACAAGAAACAATTATAAACACCCCTTTTAATTGTTGAACAGTAAGGTGATGTGTTATACAATTAGTAAACAAAATTTCTCCTACAAAATATGCTTTCAAAGACATACAGTCAAAGATAAATTTAATACCTAGGCAACATCACATACAGCACATCTTTATATTTTCCTATTGTAGAGTCTTTATCGTGTTTCAGTAAGTCCATTTGACTTGGCATTCTTGTAACCTTTGATAACCTTGCATGGTAGAGCTGGTATCATTGTTTTTATCAAGGAAGTTTTTTTCAGTTCTATTTCTGCTCTTTCTCAGCTCTGATGATATACAGAACATTCAGGAATTAGTATCATTTTTGCCTCCATCCACTCCCCCCCCTCTCCTTTTCCTTTCTTCCTTTCTTCTTCCCCCTAACCCCCTACAGAGTTTCTCTGTGTAGCCCTGGCTTTTCTGAAACTCTGTACACCAGGCAGGCCTTGGCCTCAGATATTATCCTCTGTCTCCCAAGTGCTGGGATTAAAGGCATGCGCAGCCACCACCACCCAGCTCCTCTTTCAAGAGTGGAGATGAATTCGCTTTCTACTCTCATACAATAAATACTTAGTACTCTGCATTATTCCACACTTGGCTGCTTCCCACATTGATATCACCAAGCTCTGGAAGCAGCTAACAGAAGACATTCATCTCAGTTCACTAATCTGTACTGACAATGGCAACTTGCAAGTATGTTCAAACCTACACAATAGTCTGTACACATGACATTTTCATCTCTATGCAATTGATATAAAAGGACAAATTATATTTTGAGAAAGTGGAGGCAGGAGGATCAGGAGTTTAAGGGTAGATTGGGCTATGGAGAGAAACTGAAGTCAATCCAGACTACTTGAGACTCTGTCTCAACAGTAGAAACAAAAGTTTGATCTGGAAAGGATGTCACATACATGATCTCAATGCCTAAAGGAATCTAAGAGAATCTCATGATCCCACACACATAACAAACATCGCCAGTTATAGCCACAGCCAAGCCCAGAATGGCCTAGGTCATCAGACAATCTCTTTCTCAGACTGTGCTAGATAAAACCACTCCTCCATCAAAATCTCATTCATTCAGAAACACTTACCAAGCATGCACCATGTGAGAGCTATTAAGAAGAGAGCTAGAGGACAATACATTCTAGGGAAGGCTAATAGCTTACAGTTAAACTTCCTATGATTTAACGAAAATTTAAAATACAAAAGATATGTTCATAAGGATGTGGATATGAAAAAAATCATAAATATTTCACTTTCAAATTGTGAACCTGCCATTCCATTGGTAATCAACAAATAAGTTGAGATTAAGAACTGTAAATTGCCAGACATATAAAATGTTAAACCATGCATGCCGGTATGTAAGTTCTAAAATATTAAGTCCCTTTAATGAGTACAGAGTTATTAAAATCTCAATTTTCAAGCAAGTCTACTGAATATTGTGTTCTTTGGTTCATTTTATATGAACATTTATTTCTCTACAACTTCCTCAAGTATCTAAGAAATGAAGGAGAGTTTTATTTGGTATAATGTAACAGACTGTCCCCATCCCCCATCCCCCATCCCTCAAACTTCTCAAAAACCCCTCAGTAGCTTGAACTCCATCACCACCCCACAGAAAGCATGGAGCATTTGCATTTACGAGCATAAAAGCCCAAGGAGTGCTTTCTATATATTTCTAAAATATATAAATTTCCCTGTTAGAAGATGCATTCATTACCCTCCCCCACTCCAACTCTCCCGAAGTATTTAACCTTCAGACATACAGTTCCAGTGACCTGAAAATGTCCATAAACACATTTTCTTCTGCTTATCTAGGGCTCCACTCAGTTCATTGGGATCAATGTTTAGATTATTTCCAGAGAGGGAACGAAACCTCATCAATGCCTGCAGAGTGTCAAGGGGTCCATCTGAGCTTCTATCCAGCCCTGGAGCCTGGAAGGAATGCATTTACTTTTAACAGGCTGCAGCTTCAGCCTGGGAAAAATTAGTATGTCAAGAGATAGCCACTTAAGGGGTGAGGGGAGAGTAGTTGTAATGTTCCTCTACCATTTGGCCTACTGGGGAGGAAGAGCTAGGACTTTAGAGAAGCTTGGGAGTATTACCGGAAAGGACATTATGGCATCATTGAGGCACACAGTAAACAAACCATCAATGACAGGAGAGCAAACAGGGCACAGAGGCCAGGACCGCAAGGCTGTGAGGCAGGTTACTAGTGCATGAGCTTCCAGAAGCTCTGTAACACCTGCTCTCTGTAGTAGTTAGCGCCCCGGAACGCACAGACTACACTAGCATGTTTTTATTAGCACCTAGAATTTTCTATTTTAGTTGTCTTTTAATTTGTGTCTCAATTTGGTCCCCTCCCCCACTTTTCAGCGCAACTGTGGAACACAGAGTTCTTTGCTGAAAGTCTTTAGCAGGTGTTTTACTTATTTCTTAAAAAAAAAAAAAAGAGAGAAATCACCTCATCTAAAGTCATGTCTGCTGACCCTATGGAAGAAGAAGTTAACGTGGGACTCAAAAAAGCAGTAGGGAGGTTGAAAAAAAAATCAAGCCTTTGTTAGCTATTTCTCATTAGATAGATACTTAACTTCTATTTCCTCATCTATTAAAAAAGTACCACAAGTGTTGTTTCAGAAAGTTGTTAGCAGGCTAGTGTGGAGTTAGTGTGGAAGTCACCAAATCCACAAAGGTAAGCCCACATTTATTAAAAACTGTATCAAAAGACAAGCTATTCTAGCACCCAAAATACTTTCCCATAATGAACACCAAGTGCACACAGGCTATTCAAAAGATTTCCTCCCTAGACTAAAAGTACCACCAGTCTCTGCCATGTAGGTTTTTTGTTTTTTTTTTTTTTTTTTGTGAAGTACACTAGGCCCAGAGGCTAAATACCAGTTTAATTAAACAATTCAAAGGAAACGAGACCAGATTTTTCACAAAACAGGATGTGAATACAGGCTTTTATACCCGAAGCTCTCTGGCCCTCTCACGCAGCTCCTGCAGTCTCTGATTGGCCATGCCCCACCTTACAGGACTGTCTGTTCCTGAATTACAGCATTACATTATAGGATGCATTTTCTGTAAGTATCCCTGGATTTGTGCAGCCAAACAGGGCTCAAAGAGGAACTTAAAAGCCATGAAAAATCTACAGACAAGAGCCAACACCATTTCTGGCTTGGGTTTTGAGCAGGTTTTTACAAAATTATGACTAGTTTAATTGGCTTTTGAAGGGTAAAATCTAATGTGAATTCTTACTGTTAAAGTCCGTTCTTCACTACTTCCATGGACAGAGAGCATCTCTGCCTGAACAGGTGAATTATTCCTAGGGAAGACTGACCAAAGCAAGATATAGCAAGAGGATTAGCAGAGTCTCCTGCTCAGCCCTGCTCTACTTTATTCAGGGCTCATGAAGACCATCTGCATCTCTCCACTCTAATTCCAGGATATTTCTCCTGCAGAATCCTTCCTCTGAAATGCTCAGCCCCTTTCTAGTCATTCAGCTTGTCAAAGACCTGTTGTTTTGTTTTTTAAAACAGGGTCTCTCTGTGACCCTGGCTGTCCAAGGGCTTGCTATGTAGACCAGACTTCCCTCAAACTCACTGAAATCTACCAGTCTTTGCCTTTCCTGGGACAAAAGGCATGTACCACCAAACCACACCACACCTGGATCATCAAGGGCCTTTTCAAATACAACCCTTCTCTTTAGAATCACTTCTGAGGTATAGTCAAAACCCATCCTAAGATCTCCTTAACTGGAAAATTAAATCGCCATCCAACTTCACTAAAATATAATTATATCTTATATAAACATGGTTATGGTGTTTATCTTATATAAACATGGTTATGGTGTTATACATATCACAGCAGACAGTAAAAGGATGCCAGGGTACTGTTGTCTTTCCAAGAGATTCAAAGCCCTCCATGTCTGGGGAAGTCAGACTCGTAGAGACAACCACAATTATAAGGTAGGGTATCCAGAAGAGAAATTGAGAACAAAATTCTAAGGACAACTTTAAAGGAAGATTCAGCAGGATGTCACTGAAGTTGAAAGAGGAGAATTTAAATGAATGGAACAAACCTAGAAATAGCATAATCTTCCATATACTTCCCAGTTTATATGAGAGGGCCAGATGCCTAAGTCTCATCAAGGGGCCTAGTGAGACTTCATACAGGGAAATGGGCTTAAATCAAACCACAAAGCACCATTAATGCAAGGTCATGTTGGAAGAAAAAAAAATCCCACAATTTGGCCAAGGTGCTTAAAGTATAATCTGACGTGCTAAGTTCAAGTTCAGAGGATGCTACTAACTTTCACTGGAAAAGTTTCTTGTGCTCATCTCTTCAGGTATGAAGCAAGAATTTCAGTGTGCTTACCCTAAAAGAATGTTCAAATGTGTTTGACCAGGCATGTGAGGTCATTGCTAACCCTTGTCAACATAGTCCTAGAACAGTCAGAATTACATAGTAAAAACTTGTCTCAGAAACAAACAAACACGACCACAAATAAAATACACTGGAGTGAGTCAATGGTAGCTAGAGTCTATTATTAATGGAGATATTAAAAACCAATTGACAACAAGCTGTTATGTTGAAACTAATCACAATAAGATTATTGACACACAGTAAACTTGCAAACTATGTAACTTTATGTTTGAAGAACCAGTCATTAAGACTTAATGTCACACCACTGGTCTTTGAGCTGGAAAGCCAACTGCAGGGTATTAAACAACAAGGGACTGGGATGGTGACTCAGTCAGCAATGCACTTCCCACATAGGCATGAGGACTTGGATTCAGATTTCCAGCACCCACTTAAAAGCCAAGAACAGCACATCTGCAGCCCTAGCACTGAAGAGAGAGGGGAGGATGATCTTGGGCCGTGCTGGCTGACCAGTTTATAAAACTCAGTGAACTTTAAGATCAATGAAGGAGTCTGTCTCAAAATCAACATGGAGAGAGCCTGGGGAAGGTGCTCAATTCAACCTATGAACTCCAAACTCCTCATATAAACACACACACACACACACACACACACACACACACACACACACACAGAGAGAGAGAGAGAGAGAGAGAGAGACAGAGACAGAGACAGAGAGACAGAGAATATTAAGCAATAAAAATTCTTTTGTAATGTTTGAATTATTATTGGCTCTATGAAATATGTCATTATATGTGTGTCTATGTCACTAAACATGTATGTCATTATATATGTAGGTTTATATGTATGTCAGTATATATGTATGTCAGTATGTATGTATGTCAGTATGTATGTATGTCAGTATGCATGTATGTCAGTATGTATGTATGTAGTGGAACTGGTTTTGAGAGCAATTCACAACAAATTGAAGCAATGCATAGGAAGATATCACAGATAACAAAGTTTCTACTCTTGCATTTCATATTTTCCATATTGTTGCAAGATACTTTTCAATTTGTGCAGAAGAAAGTGAACAGAGATATGGACCTTCATTCCAAAGACCAGCTAGAATCAAAGTCCAGCCTCCCAGACCTTGATAGAGTGACTTGTCCTCCATGCAATGTCCCAGGAAGTACATTAGCTTTGCATTAAATATCACAAGAATACGCAGAAAAATTCACCCAAGGAGCGCCGCCAGGGGCCTAACATCAACCTACAGAAAGAGCTCGAGGCAAGCTTTTCTCCTAATAAATGTCCCAATATTGAATCTAAGGGACTCTAAATTTAGTTTGCAAGATTGCCAACACATGTTACAACGCTTCCTGGGGCCCGGCATCACTCCAGAGTCACTCCAAAGGGAGCCAACAGTAGTGGGTGAAACAAGAATCTTAAATCTGGATTTAATTTTTCATAAATGAAAGAAATGTGTCTTTTTAAGGCTTTCCGTGTGCTGTTGACAAAAAAAGAAACGCCGCAGATTTACAAAGCAAGAAATCTAAAAGTCTTTGTCACCGAGGAGTGAAGAAATGTTTGAAGCTAATTCATTATAAAGTCTTGCCAGAGCATTCCAGATGATAATTGGAATTTACACTGAAAAACATAGTTACCAAATCCAGTACTCAGGGAAGCACTAGATCTTTAGAATCTTTGGTTTCTCTCAGTGCTTGTTTTTTAAAATCAAAAGATATTCTATTTAACAGTAAAAATAATTTATTAGCAAAGATAATTAACATTTTATCATTTCACATCTTGTCTGATGAAAACTATGAATGTAATTTTAATTAATTTGTTCATCTACTTAGGCTTTCTTTCTTTGTTTTTTGTTTTGTTGTTCTCATTGTTTGGAAACAAGTTCTTAACTTATAGCTCAGGATGGCCTGGAACTTGCTATGTAGTCAAGGCAGCCTCAGACTTTTCACAATTCTCCTGTCTCATACTCCAGGGTGCTAGGATTGTATCCATGCCTGGCTTTGGGAGATGTAATTGTGGGGTACAGGCATGTACGGCAGACAGACGTGTACAGACGTATGTGCAAGTGCTTGGGCAGGTAGAGGACTGGGGCTGAAGAGGTGGCTTATCAGTCTCCACCTTGCTTTTTGAGGCAGGGCCTCTCTTTGAACATGGAGCTCACACAATTCAGCTGGACTGGCTAGCCCACGATCTGCTAGGATCTCCCCATCTTTATCTCCCATGCAGCACCGGGATTACAGGACCTGCTCTTGCCTCCCCTCCCCCACACTCTTCCATATATACTGTGAATCTGAACTTGTCTCCATGTTTACAGGGCAAATGCTTTACCAACTGAGCCATCTCTGTAGCTTCTATGAGTATGATTTTTTTAAGAATATTTTTTCCATCTATCATCCTTTGTAGGGCTGGATTTGTGGAAAGATATTGTATAAATTTGGTTTTATCATGGAATATCTTGGTTTCTCCATCTATGGTAATTGAGAGTTTTACTGGGTATAGTAGTTTGGGCTGGCATTTGTGTTCTCTTAGGGTCTGTATGAGATCTGCCCAGAATCTTCTGGCTTTCATCGTCTCAGGTGAGAAGTCTGGTGTAATTCTGATAGGCCTGCCTTTATAGGTTACTTGACCTTTGTCTCTTACTACTTTTAATATTCTTTCTTTGTTTAGTGCATTTGATGTTTTGATTATTATGTGCCAGGAGGACTTTCTGGTCTGGTCCAGTCTGTTTGGAGTTCTGTAGGCTTCTTGTATGTTCATGGACATCTCTTTCTTTAGGTTATATATTTCTTCAATTTTATCAGAGATATTTTCCATGTAAATCTTCAATTTTATCAGAAAATGTTCATAATTTCACTTTCAATGAACTTAGAAATATTTTTATACCTACCATTTTTATCTGTACAATTTTCCATGATAATCTTCAATTTTAATGTTTTTCCATATTTTTTTTCAATTTTATCAGAAATATTTTCCATGTAAATCTTCAATTTTATCAGAAAATGTTTGAAATTCTACTTTCAATCAAGTTAGGAATATTTTAATTCCTACCAATTTATCTGTATATATTTCTTCAATTTTATCAGAGATATTTTCCATGTAAATCTTCAATTTTATCAGAAAATGTTTTTACTTCTACTTTCAATCAATTTAGGAATATTTTTATGCCTACCATCTTATCTGTATAATTTTTCATGAAATAGTCAGTTTTAACGTGTTTTTCTATATATTTCTTGAGTTTTATCAGAAATATTTTCCTTGTAGATTTTCAATTCTATCAGAAAATGTTTATAATTCCACGTTCAATCAACTTAGGAATATTTTTATGCCTACCATTTTATCTGTATAATTTTTCCATGAAATAGTCAATCTTAACGTGTTTTTCTATATATTTCTTCAATTTTATCAGAGATATTTTCCATGTATATTTACACAATGGAATACTACTCAGCAATTAAAAGCAATGAATTCATGAAATTCTTAGGCAAATGGGGAACAGGTGGAGGGAAGAGTGCTTATGGGACTTTCGGGGAGGAGGGAACCGGGAAAGGGGAAATCATTTGGAATGTAAATAAAGAATATAGAAAATAAAAATAATAATAAAAAAGAATATTTTTTTAAAGAAAAGAAAGAGACCTAAATGGAAATCACAACAAATGTCACAAAACTCAAATGTGACAAGCATGGACATTGATTTGTCCACTTGAGTTTAAAGTAAGACAAAAATTTCATTTCCGCACAACAGCAAACATATAAATGAGGCAGCCACACCTGTGTGAACTTGTCTGTCCAATGATGAGCAGAAGCATGAAGAGTTCCCACACTGCACACTCTGGTCACTTAGACAGCAAGACATTTGTAGTCTAGTCCTATGAATATACTCAGGAAATGGAAGAGTAGAATATTTTCCCAGTGGAAACAAATTAGCAAAATCTTCATCTGAAAAATCAAAGTCACTGTCCCGTGCCTTACTCCAGGATCTTCTTTCAACAACCATTTCTGGTTGACTCCAGAACTAAACATTTCCTGAGATAAAAATGAAGACATCAGCAGAAGATACATGTTCTGGGAAGACTGTCTTCTCAGTATGACTCCACTGTCCTGTGGTGTTCTCAATACCAACATTTGTTATTACAGTTATTAAAATGATGTAGTCATGTACTTCTGAGAAATAAATAAATGAGGGTTTTCCTTTGCTGATGTTGAATTAGCATAAAATACGAAGTTTCCTGCGTCTCTCCTGAGACAAAATTACTGTGTACAATGATTCTCCTGTCTTTTCAAGTAGTTGTGTCTCTGAGTTGGACCATGCATATGTGTATGCGTGTGTGAAGTAAAAAAAGAAAAAAGAAAAGGAATGTTCTTTTTGAAATGTTCATGAAAATTGGGCAACCAAAGTGAGGAAAAACCCTATAAACAATTTATGTCTAACGTGGAGGTTCCCAGCTGCTGTTACAAAACGAAAGTGCCAGACCAAATGCATCATGGGTATCACACTAACCGAGCTTGACAGGGCAAGGATCACAAATCAGACATAATCTTATTATTTGGCTGTAGTTTGGACAGTTTCTCGGCATGACTTTAAAAACAGAATTTAAAAGATTACTTTCTCAAAAGGCATTTTCCCCTTCGCGCTTCTGTTTCTCATTTACATCCCTCTGACGGGTTATTCTCTCCTGCACCCCTTTTCTGCTCACCTCTGCTCTGCCTGCCTGGCTTCTTGGCCAGCTGTTTGTGGAGTGGAGCGGGAGGTAACACACTTCCCTAAGATTTCCTGTTTGCTTATTATTGAACTAAATGCAAATTGTCTCAACATTATGCTAACTCTGGAAGGCTGGGCTGGAAAACGGCTTTCACATATTTAGTCATTGTTGTATGGGTGGAACCAAATGTTTCTCAAATAAATTTACCAAAGGCCATTATCAAGGAGCTAGATCTTTGGAAACATTTATACAAAACATGGTGATAGTGAGAACCAGATGCCTCTTTCTCGGCTGCAGCACATTTGGGAGGCGGGACCTGTGTCTGCCCCTGGTAGAGAAAGCAAGTTTTCAGACTTTAGCACAGAAATATTGCAGTCGGCTGTATCATGCTTGCCTCCCATAATCTGTGCATTTTATTACTATCAATGGAGAAGGGCTATAAATTCCACCCTGACACTGTTTCAGTGGTGTGAACCCCAGATCTTCTTTAATCCCCAGATTAGATACTGAAGTGCGCCTTCAACTGAGCACTAGCCAATGCTTGGCGGGTTCTCACAGCAGCATTTATTGACAATGCCTGCCACACTGTTGCTAAGTTGTTAGCACTCAACCTTATCTACTGCTCCTTGCTTCTGACTAGTCCTGTTGTCAGAAGCCCCGCCTCGTTGCTAATCATGCCACCAGAGGCAACTGGCTTGTTTTGAACCCTACCTTTAGGATCAAGCCCTCCCCTCCAGCAATAATCATCTTCCTATTTACTCTTTTTAGAGTGGAAAGGCCAATTGCTGTTGATTTTGGTGCGGGGGGGGTTAGGGGGGGTAGAGTGCGATTCTTTGCTGATTTCGAATTATCTTCTCTGTGTTCGGACTGTCTCAAAGTTACAAGGAGAGGTATGGAAAGATACTTGTGTTGCTATTCATCCTCTCCCCGCTTGAAAGGTTGCTTATGCCCACCTTCCCTATAAAAGATAAATTAAGCAGCTTGACTAATCATCTAGACACCCAGCCTCAAGTTACAAGAAACAATGAAAGCAGCGAAATTATCTAGAGATGTCCTAATAGACAAGCAAATCCTGATAGGTGAAAATAGACCTCCGCAGGTTTTCTAAATCGTTGCCATTTCACAATATACACTTTCAGGCACACAGATCTCTGGGAGGTGTTGGACCTAATCCACACTGCCACTTAGGTATGTAAGAGGCTAACACGGCTGCCCTCTCTCTTCCGAGACACTAGGTTTTCTCAGAAGTTTTGCATGTTCTTCTCCACTGGTATTTAAGCTTTCCTTATTCTAGTTTTTTCTTTCTTTCTCTCTTTTTTTCTTAAGAGGCAGTCATCTTCTCAGCAGCTGTAAGTATAATTTTTAAAGAAATTTTTAAAAGAATAGAAAAGGCCCAAGTTAAAAAAAAATCACAGCACACACACACACACACACCTCATATTTTTTTCATGAGCTGCAACTATGTTTTACCTTATACCCACGCACCAGATGTCCCTCCCTGCCAAGTGTCACATAGACCACGGCTGTGGAGCTTGGCTCCTGTTGTTGTACATAAGTAAACAACTGCCCGAGATGATTTCAGTGCTGCACAGGGGAAAGCAATTGCTCGGGAACACAGCCTCTCGCATTTTCTTAGTTTTCCTCCCTTTCTCCATCTACTCTCTCCTCTCCTCCTTCCTCCTAGTCCTAGAAGTAAGAAAGTTCTCTGTGACTCAAATTGATGGAGATTCTTCCTGGATTTTGATATTTAAGTGTACATAGGAACAAAAGGAAAATACGATAAAGACAATGAAAGGGAAGGCAGAAATAAGATCAGTGTAAATAACGCCTACTGGGAGACAGCTAACAACATTGACTCTTATCCATTTCAGAGTGGAGATTTAATCAGTTCCAGGATTTTTTTTTCTTTTCTGTCATAAGATTAACCAAAACATGCTTCTCAGAAGCTAAACTATCCATAGTACTAAGATCAAAAAAAAAAATGCCTTTTACCCCATTAAAAAGACACTCTGAAATGGAGTGATCCAAATTTTTAAAAAAAGACCTCTAAACTAAATTAAACAATCTATATATATATATATATATATATATATATATTCTCCATGAGTGTAAGAGCTATAGGCAGTTAAATAAAACCAACCCTCTGGGAAAGAGTCAAATCCTTGATTTTTCAGCCACATCAGTAACATGCAAAGGAGTAAAACTCAACATTAATTGAAGATGTTCTCAAAAATTGAACAAGTCACTACTGTTTCTTTGGTTTGTGGTTAGTGCAATCACACTGTGGTCTTCCATGGATATGTCAACACAGTACCAATGTATCTTAAAAAAACAATGTCATCAATTTTGAAACTAAAGTACCCAATTCTTTAAAACTGTGACATATAAATAATAATAATATACAATCAAAGGTAGTTACTATCTTAGTTATTGTTCTATTGCTGTAAGGAAATACCATGACCATGTAAACTAATAAAATAAAGCATTGAATTAGCAGCCTGTTTACAGTTTCAGAGGCTTAGTCCATTATGATCATGGAGCACATGAAGCTGGAGAAGTAGCTGAGAGAGTTACATTCTGATCTGCAGAAAGCAGGCAGAAAGAACCTGGGTCTGACATGGGCTTTTGAAACCCCAAAGACCATCCCCAGTGACACACTTCCTTTATTGAGGAAGGCCACACTTCCTAATCTTTTTAATCTTTTCAAAGAGTGCTGCTCCTTGGCGACTACACATTCAAATATATGAGCATATGGTAGCTGAGTAGTACTCCATTGTATAAATGTACCACATTTTCTGTATCCGTTCCTCTGTTGAAGGACATCTGGGTTCTTTCCAGCTTCTGGATAATATACATAAGGCTGCTATGAACATAGTGGAGCATGTGTCCTTATTACATGTTGGAGAATCTTCTGGGTATATGCTCAGGAGTGGTATAGCTGGGTCCTCAGGTAGTACTATGTCCAATTTTCTGAGCAACTGCCAGACTGATTTCTAGAGTGTTTGTACCAGTTTGCAATAACACCAACAATGGAGGAATATTCCTCTTTCTCCACATCTTTGCCAGCATCTGCTGTCACCTGAGATCTTGATTTTAGCCATTCTGACTGGTGTGAAGTGGAATCTCAGGGTCGTTTTGATTTGCATTTCCTTGATGACTAAGGATGTTGAACATTTCTTTAAGTGCTTCTCAGCCATTTGATATTCCTCAGTTGAGAATTTTTTTGTTTGGCTCTGTACCCCACATTTAATAGGGTTATTTGGTTCTCTGGAGTCTAACTTCTTGAGTTCTTTGTATATATTGGATATTAGCCCTCTATGGTATATAGGATTGGTAAAGATCTCTTCCAATCTGTTGCTTGCCATTTTGTCCTATTAACAACGTCCTTTGCCTTACAGAAGTATGTAATTTTATGAGGTCCCATTTTTGATTCTTGATCTTAGAGCATAAGCCATTGGTGTCCTGTTTAGGAAATTTTCCCCTGTGCCAATGTGTTTAAGGTTCTTCCTCATTTTCTCTTCTATTACTTTCAGTGTCTCTGGTTTTATGTGGAAGTCCTTGATCCACTTGAACTTGAGCTTTGTACAAGGAGATAAGAATGGATTGATTTGCATTCTTCTACATGCTGACCTCCAGTTGAACCAGCACCATTTGTTGAAAAGGCTATCTTTTTTCCACTGGATGGCTTTAGCTCCTTAGTGACCATAGGTGTGTGGGTTTATTTCTGGGTCTTCAATTCTGTTCCATTGATCTGCCTGCCTGTCTCTGTATCAATACCATGAGTTTTTATCACTGTTGCTCTGTAATACAGCTTGAGGTCAGGGATGGTGATTCCCCCAGAAGTTATTTTATTGTTAAGAATAGTTTTTGCTATACCTGGATTTTTGTCATTTCCAAATGAATTTGCAAATTGCCCTTTCTTCCTCTATGAAGAATTGAGTTGGAATTTTGATGGGGATTGCATTGAATCTGTAGATGGCCATTTTTACTATATTAATCCTGACAATCCATGATCATGGGAGGTCTTTCCATCTTCTGAGATCTTCTTTGATTTCTTTCTTTGGAGACTTGAAGTTCTTGTCATACACATCTTTCACTTACTTGGTTAGAGTCCCACCAAAATATTTTATATTATATGTGACCATTGTGAAGGGTGCTGTTTCCCTAATTTCTTTCTCAGCCTTTTTATATCCTTTGAGTATAGGAAGGCTACTGATTTATTTAGGTTAATTTTATATCCAGCCACTTTGCTGAAGTTATTTATCAGGTTTAGGAGTTCTCTGGTGGACCTTTTGGGGTCACTTAATTATATTGTCATAGGCTGCCCACTCTGCCCTTACCTGTTCAAGATAGTACTTGAAGTCCTAGCCAGAGCAATTAGGCAACAAAAGGAGGCCAAAGGGATACAAATTGGAAAGGAAGAAGTCAAAAGATCACTATTTGCAGATGGTATGATAACATGCTTAAAGACTGTTTTTCTTATTACTGCCTTAGATTATGCAATCTATTTTTTTAAAGAGGAATTGATAATTAAATTACTCTGTTTCTCTGTGTCTATGGTATTCAAACTGATCCTATCTCTTCCTGTGCCTCATGAGCCAAGCTGTGAGATTCTCTTACATGTCTGATTTCAAATGCTTTCCCAATTTAAGTGTTACAAAAGCAGATAGATCCACTGTTGTTATAGTTAGTTTTCCTTGGCTATAATTAAGAAATTACATGATGTCTCTTGGATTTATCTTCTGTATTAATGTACCTGGAAGGTATCTTCTATCATTTTTGCCTCACTGTATCCCACTTCTCTCTCTGATTTTTCTTAATGATTCAATTCTTTTAAGATCTAAGAGAAGGCTATTTAACTAAGACTGAAACTGCATTCATTTTCTCTCAGTACCTCCTCAGTCATAGGAATGACAATCCAACACCTCCATTTCCATGGTCCTTTATTTTCACATTTCCTGCTAATCAGAAGCTAATGTAGAGACAGCATCCACAAATCCATTTCTCTTTGTATTTCTCCTCTCCCCTGAGCAAGTTCTTGTACCAACAGATCAGCCTCAGTTGAACCATGCAACTGATTCCAGAGCATGCTTGTGAAACTGAGCCATGCATGCTACTTTCAGGGATTATAACTTATTTTTTAGCTCAGCATCTATTGAGAGTGCATCCCTGTACTTATGAGATCAATCCTATTTATCAGTGAAGCAGGCCAATCAATATTACAAAAAAGAAGACTGCATTGAGGTTTTCTTTGTGAACACTGTACTCCCAAACAGTTCAGATTTGGTTAGATGTCTTCTCATCCATTACAGAGAAATACAAGAAGGCATACCCATTCATACCACATGGAGAATGACGTCCATATTTAAATTGCCCTTAAGGAACTTCTATTCTCATACAGCTAAGCTTTGGTTGCATATATCATGAGTCCATCAAAGACAATGTAAGTACCTCTCCTAGATTCACCTTTGGCTCTGTCATGCCTGTTTTGGATGCCAAGTATTGCATTAAATTTTCCTTTGGAGATATGAACAATTATGTAGGCACTTCAGGTCAGGAACCAATCACAGGCCAAAGAAATTATTCTACCAAAGTCTAGCTTGCTGAAGCAATGTGTTTAATTGGCATTGAATGACAAGAGTGTAGACAACTTGTGGGTGATTACACCACTGAAGAAAAGTCATCCCCCTGTATCCCAACAATTGCTAACTGCTTGAATATCCAAAAGGAGTGGAGAAGCCTAATGATCTCTTCCACCCCACATGAAAGGATGTTAATGGGCCAGTTTGGGCACATCTGATGTAGGTAATGACAGCTGCTGAGAGTTCAAGAGAGCAATGGTCATTTGATGCCTGGAGAATGCCATTCCACAATTGTTTATTTGTACTACTTGAGGAAAACATGAAACAGGTGAGGGAGAAGAATGTAAGCCTGATTCTAAAGCCACATCAGCATCTGTACCCCTTTCTAAGATGTTTTTACAATATAATAGAGCAGCATAGACATGGGATAGGTATTTTCAGAGGGGGAAACCAGGAAAGGGGATAACATTTGAAATATAAAGAACATATCTAATAAAAAATGTCATTATACTCATTGACACAATTTGAAAGCAATAGCAGTTCTTGGATTCATTTTCCCTGTAACGTACAGATTTAAGCATCTTAAATATTAACCAAACATCAAATTTATAGTTTGCAGATATGCTGAGATGTTAACACATGTCTAATACGTGGAAGCAAATGTAATTATGTTGAAGGATATTAGAAGCCAGAGGAGACATCAACCTAAAAACACTCAGCTGTGAAGCTGGCAATTAAGGAAGTTATTATTTCAAGATGTATCAGTGACTCCCAAAACTCCATCAGAGCAGTTTTGAAATGGAGAAAGGAATGAAGGGAAATCATTTATAATAACTGAGTACTGGACTGCGGGGCTTTACTGAAGTTCTCTGGGTGAAACAAGTGTGCTGGCCACCTCTTTTGTGACCTTTCCCAGTCATGTAGCTTTAATAGCCACCAAAAGCTTGAAATATTTTAATTAAAAATTTGACTATTCTGCCTGGGGAGATCCAATCGTCGGAACTGAAAACCTTTAGTTAGTCTATATTTTTCCAGGATCACCTTGTTTTTTGACCATCATTCCACAGGAAAATATAAAGTTCATCAGCCAATTGTGTCTGTAGGCTGCATCAAACCTTTCAACAATGGACATGGTTACCACGTCAGACATATCTGCGGGCACAATTAAAAAGAACATCCCTCAAGGGTTGTGTGGGATGCTTATCTTGCTTGTCCTTTTCAAAACTAGATGGAGAACCAAAGACCTCAAGGCATCAAAGCAAAACAAATTGGAAAGCCTATCTTTGATAGAAGAAACAGATAAGAGCCGTGGGCAGATAAGACACTTTATTCATTCTCCCTGGGAATGAGCTGCCATTCTAGGTACAGATCCAGGGTCTTTCTAGCTCTTCAGTTTCACTTTCTTTGGTCATTCCTCCAAACCCACTTGTATTCCTTTGTGACTCCTCATTGCCTGCAGGATCTCTAAGTGGAATCCCTTAGCCAGGTAGGATACCTGTGCCCTCCTTCTGCTCTTTCTTTGTGCTGTCTCTGGGGTATTCTTAGATATGTTGATGTTGCACAACATCAGTGCTTCCTCGAATTACATCTCCATCCTCTTGGTACCTGGCCACCATTCCTAGTGAGAACCAGGGTCCCATATTTCTTCTTTTCTGTGTTCTTCAGACATTGCTCTCAGCCCATCTCCATTCTCTTAGGACTTGATGCCATTCATAGCTAGAACCAGGGTATTCCTAGTTCTGTCTCTGCCTTCCTTCTTGGAGTCAGGTCCTGAATCTTGCTGAAGAGACTTCTGGAGTCAGCCCATTTTTCCTATCTGCTAGCCTATCATCCACACCACCCACCACCAACAGAGAAAATTCAAATGACTTAAAGAGAAGAAAATATAGAACTACAAATAGATGATTGTTCCTCCAACTCTATCATACATAGTATATACAACTATATTACACATAATAAAATACACAGCAAGAACATGAATGCAAATGATAGTTCAAAGCTTCAATACCAAACTAACTCCAGAATAAGTTTGAGTACTCAGTGGTCACCTAGTTTTGAGACCTTGTATAATTATAAATCTCTGTGCAGGAGATATCACAGGAGAGGGGTCAAAAGAGTGAAAGAGTCAGCCAGAAGCAAGACAGAAGGGCAACAGAATGAATTTTCTAGTCAATACACAGACCTTAAAATCACTAACTTTCCATAATTAATAATGACTGAGCTGAGTCTGCATATCAGCAGCCAGTTATGGATGGAGGAGGGGTCCAAGGAGTCACATATATCAGTGCTAAACTATTTGTTACTGAGAGATTCAGAGGCGGGGGAAATGATTTCCTTCAGTGTGTGTCCACTGCTGATCTGATTATCCTCAGTGGACTCTACAGATCATCTCTCCCTTGGAAAGCTTAGGTGTACTTCTAAGAGATGCCTTTGTCTGCATGCAAATGTGGAATGAGCTTAAATGTGTTACACAATATCAAGACACAGCACAGACCTGGGCCATTTTCCAATGCCCTTGGCTTCCATGGGGAAGTCAGATAAGCACACTCAGGCAAGAGCGGCAACTGTGAAAATGCATGACTCGGATCTCCTGTGTTGTGTGACATCATAACTGATGCACTGCTGCATCTGTCTGTGTAACCAGCTCTATGTCCCCAGGAGTCACACTTTCTGAGCATCAAAGCACCTCTGGGTCCCTGAAAGACTGGGTTCTTTAATGGTCATCTTCGCCTCAGCATCCCTGGCCAGTGTGGCCAGTTTGAGATGCAGTCCACTCAAATATCATCTCTTTGTTCTCTTCCACCCCAGGCATCAGACTTACAGTCCCACCTTGGCCTAGGAAATATGAGGATAAATGTCTGAAATCTGCTTACTTATCCATAAAAGACCAGGAACAAAGTTCCCACAGACTATTTTCAACCGAAAGGAAGTCTTACTATACTATAGTCAGCCAAGTTCATTGTTTCCCTACTATTTCAATCTTCATCTTCTTTGAATACTTTTGAAAATACAGACAAAAATGTATACATATTCTGCCTTTGATTAAATATGAAATATGTCTATTTTAATAAATGCATTTAATAAGATGACTTGCAATTTATACATTTTGTGGATATTATCACAATTTTATAAAATCTTTGAGATATTAGATCATGATCATATTTTATGTATGAAGAGAATGAGGTACAGAAAGGTGGAGGAGCTTCTTGAAGGCCACACCACCAGGAAGCAATAGGCTGAGACCTTAAATCCTGGCTCTCTGACCTCTCAGACCTTGAGTTTTGTCATCAGGCCCTGCTGTCATTTCCTGCATTTTATGAACTGGAGGATCTAGATATCCTTCTGCTGATGTTCAAGTGAAGTGAAAGCTACTTCATGTTGCATTTAAAGCCCAACACGTTGACTTTACAGCGTGTCTAGCTTGTCCTATCCCTGTGCTTCGTGACCTTTCATAGTAGACAAAAGAAATTTTATCAGTTCATTTTCCACCCTAAATCCCTCATCCACTGCTATGGGATGCTTTGTCATCTGGCTTCCTTCAACAAATATGAAAATTACCTCACCAAGTACACACATATTCTGCCATTCAGTAAGAACTATAGGAACAAGATCTACTGTTATTAAAATAAAGATAGGAAAATTTTTTTATACTCAGGGCAGTTGATTGTCTAGTGACAGAGACCATGTAAATTGAGTAATATTTATATCTCAAGAAGTGCCATAAATAAAATAATATAATAGAGTGTTATGGTTTGAATATGAAATACACGCCTTAGGCTGATCTACTGGAGTCTGATAATGGACTCCTAGAAGCGATTGGATCATGAAAGCTGATTTCATGAATGGGTTAACCTCTGGGTTAAGTGATGGGTTCGTAATTTCATGACATTGGTAGGTAATGGAATTATTAAGAGATTGGTCTGCTTGGGAGAAGCAGGACACTGGCTTGCTTTTGAAGGAGATATCACCTCCCCTGCTCTAATATCTCCTCAATCAGTCTCTGCTTTCTGTTAACCATGAGGTAAGATGATACATTCCACCATGGGCTCCCCACCTCATCACACCTACTCCAAAGGAGCCAGCTGAACATTGACACCTTGGAGACTGTGAGCCAAAATAAGAGCTTTTTTCTTTAAATGGTCTCTGCTAGGTATTTGTTACAATGTCACTTAAAATCTGACTCAAACAAGGAGGATACACAGATTGACTGAAATCGAGTATCTTAACACCTCCCTGTAATCTGGCACTCAAGATGCAAGTCAGGTGAATCATGAGTTTATGGTTACCCTGGGCTACATAGTGATACCTTGTCCCAAAAGAAACAGAAATTGGAGGAGGACAGACTGCAGAAGAAACTTTTTCTAGTTGGATAGTTTATTTTGGGTGGCCTGGAATTCACAATGTAGCCCAAGCTAGCCTCAAATTCACAGAATTCTACCTGCCTCTAACTCCTGAGTGCTTTGATTAAAGGCTTGGTCTACCATGATCAGCTTGGTTAGATGGCTGTGAGAAAAGGGGAGGAGGAGAGGAGGGTGGCTGGGGGTGGGGAGGAGGATGGCTGGGGGTGGGGAAGAGGGTGGCTAGGGGTGGGGAGGAGGGTGGCTAGGGGTGGGGAGGAAGGTGGCTGGAAGAGGAGAGGAGGGTGGCTTGGGTTGGGGATGAGGGTAACTGGAGGAGGAGAGGAGGGTGGCTGGTGTGGGGAGGAGGGTGGCTGGGGGTGGGGAGGAGGGTGGCTAGGGGTGGGGAGGAAGGTGGCTGGAAGAGGAGAGGAGGGTGGCTTGGGTTGGGGATGAGGGTGACTGGAGGAGGAGAGGAGGGTGGCTGGGGGTGGGGAGATGCTACCACAGAGATGAGGACAGTTTCAGCTTTGCTAAGGCTTACTTGGATACTAGAGCATAGAACAGAGGGAAGATGAGAACCTGCTTTCTGTGTCTATAACTTAGACAACAGGAAAAGACTGGTACTCTTTATGAAGATAAAACACTTAGAAAGATCCAAGGTGTTCATTTTAGATATAAGGAATTTCTAATGAGCATCTAGTTGATGGCACAGAGAAAGAAACACGAGGCTGCAACTTGGAGTCCAACACAGGGAGTTTGGCCTTTGTCCTCCTGGGAATTTCCATATGTTCTTCAGATTCTCCCAGCTCTAATGAATGATTTTATTTTGTTATATATTACATACTGAAAGCTTTTTGAAAAGTAATCACAACAAATAGGGACTTCTTCTTGAGATAAAATGACACAATACCAAAACCAACACAAAAGAAAGTTCTCAGGTCTAAATCTTTAAAACTATCCGCATCTACAAGAAGTTTTTGTTATATGCATTTCACACTTAAAATTTAACTCTGTGGAAATGTTGTTTAGTAATTCAGTAATTTAGTAATTTGTGGGGGGACGACAGTCTTGCTTATTTTTCGCAGAGTGCTGAATATTTGGATAACCACCAATCATTAATGATATTCACTAGAAAAGACATGATTGACTGTCAAGTTCTAAAGATTGCACAACTGCATTGTGGAAAGAAAATAGGGACATCCCTGTTACAAGGAGCAAAGCACAAAGCCCCTCCATGAAATGATGTGTTCCTAGTGAGCTTCTGGGAGGAGCACCAACACAAGAGGCAGGTGCTCTAGAAACTGTAAAAGTCACAGTGGTCTAAGTCACTCTGACACAAAATTAACAGGACACTTTAAATCCATATGGTAAGGGCTAAGGAAATGGCTCAGGGCATAGTGAGAACCTGGATAGGAACCCAAGAGCACACATAAAGCTAGATGTAGTAGCACAGGTCTATAATTGCAGCATTCCTGTGGCAAGGTGGGAAGTAGAAAAATGAGAAATACCAGTTCTCAGGCCAGCTGGTCTAGTTAGCATATCCTCAGGGAACAAGAAACTCAGCATCAAACGAGGTGGAAGTTGATTCCCAGCACCTGGAGCTGTCTTCGAACCTCTATGTGCATGCCATACAACATGTGTTTGCAAATGTGCTCGCACATGCGCTCGCACGCGCGCACGCACACACACACACAGGCACACACACACACACACACACAAATCATTTTACCATTTTCAGAGATATACATTAATAATATTTTCAAATAGCAAGTCTACGTATCTCCCTTCTGATGAACAGTTCCATTCTTTAAACAGTTCATCAACATCTGCATAATTATGGAACAGTCTTTCACAGTCTTTCAGTTTCACAGTCTTTCAGTTTCTCTTCATGTGCACACGCATGTGTATGTGTGTGTATGTATGTGTGTGTATGTTTGTGTGTGTGTTGAATTGTGAAATTTATTTCAAAGATAGTCAAGAGGCTATACTCTTTTGCAGACTATGTATTGGTTCTGAAATTACGAGTTGATTTTAAAGACTGCCAGACTGTCTCTCTGTGTTTTCGATGCTTGCGCAAGCGCAGCACAAGGCTGAGATGGGAACATTGATACAAGTAAGCTACTTGCCCTGTCCGGTTAGTTAGCACATTTCAGTGTCCTTGCCAGTTGATTTCCCATGACATTACATAACAGGCTTCCCCAGGGAGATTTACAGTTTTGGTATACAAACGGGGGCTGCTTAAGCCCAGCTCCTGCCTGCTGCTGTCCCTCAGTGGCTATCAAGCATATTTAATATCAATACAGAAAGTGTGCCAAACAGCTGCAGGGGCTCCTTCAGACATTTGGAACATTTTACAGACCTATTGGTACAAATAATAATTACTAACATGAACTAATAAAATAGAAGTCTTTTTTTTTTTTTTTTTTTTTTTTTTTTTTTTTTTTTTATTATTGCAGTTTTTTTTTTAATTTAATTTAATTTTATTTTTTTAATTTACATTCCAAATCACTTCCCCTTTCCCGTTTCCTCCCTCCCCGAAAGTCCCATAAGCCCCCTTCCCTCCCTCTTTTCTCCGTTCAACCCCCTCTCATTACTCTGTCCTGGCGTTCCCCTACATCCAGTCTTTCCAGGACCAGGGGTCTCTCCTTCCATCTTTTTAGAAATCTATTGATATGCTGATTGTGTCTAGGGTATTCTGAGATTCTGGGTCAATATCCCCTTATCAACAAAAGAAAACCCACGTACACATGGAGGCTGAACAATGCTCTACTCAATGATAACTTGGTCAAGGTGGAAATAAAGAAAGAAATCAAAGACTTTTTGAAAGTTAATGAAAATGAAGGCACAACATACCCTAACTTATGGGACACAATGAAAGCAGTGCTAAGAGGAAAATTCATAGCCCTGAGTGCCGCCAAAAAGAAACGGGAGACAGCATACACTAACAGCTTAATGGCACACCTGAAAGCCCTGGAACAAAAAGAAGCAAATACACCAAAGAGGAGTAGAAGGCAGGAAATCACAATAGAAGTCTTTTTTATTTTTTACTATCAAGAATGCCATTTCACATAGGAAAGGTTCCCGCCCCCTCACATGCCCCTTCAAGTTTAATTTCTTAAAGCAAGAGTTAAACTCCACCTCTAGCTTTTGCTTCCCCACCAGTAGTAAGTGCTAATCCAGAGGGCTCCTTTGCCTGGGGTGGCCACAGCTCTACACTGTACTCTCAGCCCCAGGCCTCCTGAATCAAGCTGGGTAACTTTGTACATAATTATGTAGATCTATTCCTTTCAAACATGACAGTGAAGCCAGACATGGATTTCTGGCTAATTGTCAACACCAATCATAATGTTTTTAAAATGCTATTATATAACAAGTCATAGGTAATGCATCTATGAGTAATATACCTATAGTACATGTATTAGTTATTTGACTGCTGCTGTAAAAAAAAATCCTGACAAAACCAACTTCCAGAAGGAAAGGCTCATTTTGGCTCACAGTTGGCCAGCCTAGTCCCAGTAGTTTACATTGGTGAGAGCTTGAGGCATTTGGTTGCCTTGTGTTCATAGTGAGGAAGCAAGAGAGACACATGCTTGCTAAACCACCTTCTTTGTATTCAGGCCAAGATCCTGATGTAGAAATCTCCATGCTTACGTTCAGGATGCATCTTCCCACCAAGATTAACTGTAGCAAGACAAACCATCACCAGTGTGTACAGAGACTTGCCTCCTGGATGATTCTACATCTTGGGAAGGTGAACTGTCATGGTATATACATAAGATGCATGTGTGTTATTTCATTCTTTCTGCCATCATACAAACCAAATACTATGGCACATATCTTCAAAGGGGGACAGCCTCCTCCTCCATGACAGCAGCTAAGTAGTAATGGAGCTAGACTGCAACCCAGGCTTTTAGATTGCAGATGTTTTCACTGTGTAATATTCTAATGTTCTTCTCAAGCTCAACACTATAGCATAGAAGATCTGGTGATGCATAAGGAAAAGTTGTCACTTTTAAAAATCAATTGAAGAGGTCCATGGTATTAATGATACCTAAGATGCATGTATGTGATTTTATTCTTTCAGCCATCATACAAACCATATACTATGGCACGTATCTTCAAAGTGGGACAGCCAAAGTTTCTCCTCTATGTGCACAGAGAGCAGCTAAAAATAGAACTAGGTTTAAAAATTAATTACAAGTATTTGTGAAATGATAGCTCTATCATTTAATATGATTTTGTTTCCTGAACCAAAAAGAAATACAACTACCTTGACTTTCAGTGTGAAGTGCAAAGGTGGCCCATACATGCATGCCTGAGCATACATGCATTCCCATGCATAGATGTTGACTTTGGATGCTGACTTTGGATGTCTTCCTCGATTACACTACACCTTAATGTTTTAGAAAGAGTCTCGTATTGACCCTGGAGCTCACCAATTTGGCTAGACTTAACGGCCAGAAAGGTCCAGGGTTTCTTCAGTTTCAACTTCTCCAGCAGTGGGATTAAAAGTATGTGCCACTGTGGCCTACTTCTTCATAGCTGCAGGGCCCCATGTGTGCACAATAAGCACTTTATCAACTGAATCATCATTGCATCTCCCAGTAAAATCTCAGTGAATAACAAAACACCAATCCAGTGTGACTACGTGGATTAATAGTCTTGATTTTGTAAATAGAAAATAAAACTCAAAACTATAAAACTATAAACGTGTCATACAAATATACACCTCAGCGGTGATTGAAATGACAAAAAAAGGAGGGTAGAGAGAGACAGATAAAATTCTTGCTGAGCTAGCTCTTCTGTTTTACATCTGTGCTGCAAGCCCTTAAGGTTCTTCACGGGTATCGGACTAGCCACCGTAAAGTAGGATTTCATTTATAGTCACATCACAGAATAAGATTACTTTCGTTGACTATGAGATTAGGGCCTTGCCCACAAATGTGTATTTTATAGCTACTGTTGGGTGTAAGCAATCATAGCTTAAAACTGGAAGCAAACACACAGAAACCACCCAGTTGATTCAGACAGGAGGCTCTTAGGTAAGTCACTCTTCATTTGCCCACGTCAAGAGAAGCAGTGCTAACATTCTCATTATTCATCAATAAAACAAGAAGGATGAAAAGAATGGGAGGGTACTGCAGATGATAAATGCCAAATAAAATGTTTGGAAAAGTGAATGTAGGAGTCAGATGAGGATTAAAGGCAGCAGATCCCTGGGTCAGTCAGTTAAAAGGCTGAGTACATTCGTCAGGGAATTCTATAGTGTTCGGTGAGTGTGTTAATTATAGACCTAAGGGAAGCCTGACATGGCTAATATAAACACCCAACCCTTATCATATATCACCACCAACTATTATAAACTAAACCCAGGAAAACTATGTTTTCTTCCCAGCATTAAAAAAAAAAAATGTGTGAAATTCGGGGTCATGGTACCAGGCTTCTAAGGAGAATTCTCAACCTAAAAGTACACTCATCAAGTAAGATTTTCTTTAAATATTGAGGGCTGAAGAGATTAATCAAGAAAATATGTTTTATTCCTACTTTTTACAGTGTAGGTACAGTGCTCACATCAATTGACTAAGATGGAAGGCATCCTATTGAGAATACAGTGTTTTTGTTTTTTTTAAATTCAGCTGTCAAAATACATAGTGTTATTGAAGCTAAAGGAAAACATAACTGCAGGTGGGCATTCAGGCTTCTGCAGCATGCAACACATTCATCCCCATGCATGCTAATGTGATAAAGCAACTCTTTAAATACTGAATGTTATCAATAAAAATGCATAATACAGGAAGGGTACTCAACATATGCTATGCTCACTCATTGCAAGATAATCCAAATTCAGTAGAATTCAGCAAAGAAATGAAGAAAAACAAATTATATTCAGGCTCTGCCTTGTCCCACTCGATAAAATGCACAGGATGATGTCACCAACAATGAGAGACCTGTTTCAAATCATAATGTGCCACTGATTTCTGAATGTATTAGCAGCCAACAAACTATCCAAGTGTATAATGCAATGTGGAATACATCCTGTTCCAAAGGAGGCAAGACAGGAGTGAATACACAAATCAGACCATAAATTAAATATCTGAAAATTATGGGTGAAATTTAGACTTGTAAATAGCCTCAATAAAAAGTCTGAATTCAAACTTTCATTTAACATTGACGTTAAGGTATTTCAAGTTCAAAATCAATGCTTTTGTTTTTTAAATGCTAGCACCAGAGACTCGGGTAGCTCTAGGGCAAAGCTGTGAAAACATCCACATCTCTCACTTTCACCAAACCCTTCCAAGACCTCTAGGGTTATGCAGTTTTAATTGTGGAGCAGTTAGGATCACTGACTGGTCTTCTAGAGGAGCCACATTCAACTCCCAGTGCCCTTGTGGAATTTACAACTGTCAACAACTCCAGTTCCAGGCAATCTTGCACACACACCCCAACATTCAGGCAAAACACCAATACACATGAAATAGAAATAAATATATTTTTAAAAAGAAAAGAAAAATATTATAAAGTAAGGTATTTGAGCTTAATTTTATTAAGAAATTTGGTCTTTTCGTCTTTTGCAAGTTTAGATTAAAAATGTATATGGTACATAAAGTTCAAGTTATATATAATGAGATACTGTGATATATACATATATATATATGCATTATATATATGCATATATCATAATGATTAAATAAACTTAAATATAGTTAGGTCATCAAATATTCATCATTCCTTTGCTCTGAAAACAATTAAAATACTTTAATTTGAAATAGGCAGTGCATATTGCTATGGATTGCCACTCTACTGGGCATAATACCACAGAACTTCATGCTTTGATCTGACTGTAATTTGGCCAATTGGTCTATCTTTACCATCTTTTCTTTTCCTTTTCCATCTCCAGCCTAATGAAACCAGCATTGTCTTCTCAACATCCGTGAGATCTACAGTCCACAGATGAAGAGAAGCACAAGGATCTCATCTGTCTGCACCTGACTCACTTCATGGCATACAAACCCCCTCGGTTTCAATCTTGCTCTCAGAAATTCCAGGATTACATGAGTTTCTTTGAAATACTGGTTTCAATTCTTCATTGTGTGTGTGTGTGTGTGTGAGAGAGAGAGAGAGAGAGAGAGAGAGAGAGAGAGAGAGAGGGTCCAAGGGTTGTTCTGCTGCATTATATAGTCATTCTATTTGTAATTCTTCTGAGAAAATTCCATGTAGTCTTATTTACATTCTCACAAACTGTCACAACCATCCCCTACTTTCTTTTTTTTTAATTTTATTTTCTAATTTTTTTTATTTACATTCAAAATCATTTCCTCTTTCCCATTTTCTCCCCTACTTTCTAAACCTTCACTAGCACTTCTTCACATCAAGTAACCAAGGCGCAACCAAGGCCGGGACATCACACATATATGTGGTCTATACGCACATTGTGTGCAAGTGCGTAGGGCAGAGAAAGAAAGTTACATGCTTCTGGTCTATCTCCTTATTCCTTTGAGATAAGAGCTAAACTGAGTCACAGAGGATCCCCTGCCTTTCTCTCCCAAAATGTTGGGTGACAGGTGCCCATGTCCACTCTTTGGGATCCAAGCCCAGGTCCTCAAGCTAAGATAGCAAAAGATAGCAAGTACCCATTCCACTGACCTCTCTCCCCAGAAACCCAAGGACACTTTTATATGAAGTTAAGGGAAAATTACCTGAAGGATCATTTAGTTTAGATTAACTGAAATATATAGTTTGGATTTCAGCAATGTCTGTGCACAGTTAAGCTATTATTAGTCATAGGAATGTTTCATAAGTCCTCCTACTCAAAATTTACAGAACCAGATGTAGCACCATGATATAAATAAGTCATTCAAGACTAAACATGAAAAATATGTGCACATTACAAAAGGCAGAAAAGAGGAGAGGAGGCTTGAGAAAAAGAAAGGGGATGGGGAAAGGGGAAGAAAGAATAAAAGGAGGAAGGAAGGAGAGAAGAAAGGGAGGGAGGGAGGGAGGGAGGGAGGAAGGAAGGAAGGAAGGAAGGAAGGAAGGAAGGAAGGAAGGAAGGAAAGAAGGAAGGAAGGAAGAAGGAGCCTCCAGTCGGATTTTGATTGTTTTCCAATTACTACACAGAGTTCTCTTCAATGCCAAACAGATCCTCCATTCTCTCCATCAGGAAAAGGGTATGCTCAAAACTACAGGTTACAACCCTATGCTCCTCAGTTTCTGTCTGAGAATGATGTTAGATGCTACCAGGAACCCTGTTTGCAGGACTCTGAGCAATACTGCTTCAACTGGAGTGTTTCTGACCGAAATCACCCGAGTTCTGCATGCCAATATATTGGATCATGTCTGAGCATATCTGAATCATTTGTGGCCTGATGAAATCTACGGGTTCCAGATGGAAATCATGTGAAATTGCTCTGACCTCTGCAAGCCAACATGCAGAAACGATTGGGCAGCAACATTCCTCATGTAGCCTTCAACTGGGCAATGCACTAAACACCAGGGTGCAGTTTCCTGTCTACTAAATCAAGGCTTCTGATTTGGAACTAATGAGTGGCAGCATGCTTAGTGATTTAAATTTATTCATAGAAGTCTGATTAATAACTAGTAGGGTAGGCCTTTTGCAACATGTTCAACCCTCTCTACTTAACCAGAACCCTGTAACCCTTTGCCAGTATCTGAATAATGAGTTATCCAAAACCTCCCACACTCTGCACCTTCCTCAAGCCCCCATATCTAGCAGGGTCCCACATTCAATTCCTTGTCCTAGTCTGACTACCCTTGCTTACATTTCCCCCACCTCTCAGTCTGTCCAATACATACTCTACCAGCCACCAAACTGCAGACTTCTCTTGCACCTAAACTCTTAGTTCAGCATCTAGTCAAGTGAGTCTAACTGATCTTCCTCTTCCTATATTCTCCCCAGCCCCTGGATCAACCACCAAACTCCTGCACACATTAGACCTGCACACAATGTAGGTCCTGCATGGCATCTCAGCACCGTGTGTCCACCTGACTTCCTTTCACCTAAGACACATCTAACTTCTATTGAGGCCCAGCTGAGACCACATATCCCATGTTCTGCCCCAACCTACTTTATACACCAGACACAGAAACTATCAAAAGTGCCCAGCTCTCCTCATCAAAATATAAACAGTGTGAAAGACCAAATGTTCACCAATGAGATATTTTTTGATGAACCTCATGGCACAGAACTCAATGAACAATCATAAACTCCACCAAAGAACTTGAAACGTTTAAGGAAGATACAAAGAAACAGCTCAGTGAACTTAAAGGAAATGAAGTGCCCAAGGGATGTCCAAGAACTATTAGGATACAAACCAAACAAGAAGAACGATGAACATTCTTCTGTTATTAAGAAGTAACACAAAATCAAAACAGGCCATGCCAATTGCAGTGATTCATTAAAAGGAAGATAGAAATTTTGATAAGGAATGGATAGATAATTCAATGTTTTGAAGCCACTAAATGAAGAATAAACCTATGTAGGTTTTATAAATGGTAAGTATTCACTGGATCACTGCACATGTTAAGTTCTAGAATAAATCTTAGAAATACGTTGAGAACGATAGTTTGCTGCCAATTTAATAATTTTTTTAAAAAAAGAACTAATATAAGCAAAGTAACTAGAAAACTGCTAGCAAGCTTTACAGCATGGACTCAGGTGAGGAGAACCAGACGGTACAATGGTTGGCATGATCACTCCATGCATCTTCAACCATGAAATGCCATGAAATCTGAAAGTTGATCTCTTTTCCAAACTTGACCATAGGCCTAAAGTTTACATGAAATCACTAAATGGACAAAGTAGAAGTTTTCAGATTCTTAAAAAAAAAATTTCTCAAACAGTTCTGAGATAGATAAAAGTACCATTGCCAGAGAAAGAGTATAGATGCCCGCCATCAAAAACAAAAAATAGAGGTATAGTTACTCAATGAAAGTATCCTACTTTCATATGAATTTGGGACTGTTATGCATTGTTTAGCTTTTAGAAAACTGTATTTGTGATCATTTTCCTTGTTTTGAATAAGTGTTCCCTTCAAAAGCTAACTTTTAAAATTGATATATTGGGGTACTCTTGTGAGGAGTACCCTGAATATTGTATAATTTAAGTTTTATACATCATAAAAATCATCATTCACACTCAGGATTCAGAATTAAAAAGCAACAGGACAGTGGTGGTGCATACCTTTTATCCCAGCACTCATGGTACAGAGGCAGACCCATCTCTGAGTTTGAGACCAGCCTAATCTACAGAGCCAGTTTCCAGAACAGCCAGGGTGGCTACACAGAGAAACCCTATCACAAAACAACAACAACAAAAACCAAGAAACAAATAAACAAAAAATTGGAAACCATAAAAGCTACTTTCAATTCTGTGTTCAGCAAATCCAAAGTGAGATGAGGTAAGTTTTAATGACCTCACCTCTAACCTAGACTCTTGGAGAGATTAAACACACACGCTTTAACACATCATAATGTATAAAGTTTCATAATAAAAGGATATTACTTGTCTTAACATCTGACTGCCTTTCGTTTTAAAACAGTGGTTGCACAGGAAGTAAAGCTACACTTGTATTAAAATGTGATTATATAATAGACTTATACCGCACAAGTTAATGTAAACATATGAGACTTTCCTAACAGTAAAACGTCAAGTGTGGCCAGGGTTATTATAGGAGATCTTCAGGTAATCACAGGATCACATGAAATTAACTCTGTGTAAATCCAAGGCAGATTATCTTTTTCCAAAATGGATCTGAAGTTTTGCTAAAGAAATTAGACTTATTTTCTTCTGGTCCCAGGCGCTGCAGGAGCCAAGTCCAAGAACCACGCCACACACAACCAGTCCCTCAAATAGCACAGAAATGGCTTCAAGAAACCCTGGTCACAAAGATATGAATCTTTGAACGGAGTTGACTCCCAGTTCCTGAGGAACATGCACTTTGCCAAGAAGCACAGAAAGGCCTGGAGAAGATGCAGGCCAGCAATGCAAAGGCGGTGAGGGCATGCGCAGAGGCCGTCAAGGCCCTAGTGAAGCCTAAGGTGGTCAAGCCCAAGATGCCAAAGGGCCACAGCCGCAAACTCCGCCATCTTGTTTTCATTGCTCACCCCAAGGTTGGGAAGCGGATTTGAAGCTACATGGCCAAGGGTCATCAGCTCTGCCAACCAAAGCCTAAACTTCAAACCAAGGCAGAGGCTGAGGCTCCAGCTAAGGCCCAGGCTTCAACTCCAGCTCAGGCTCCTAAAGGTGCCCAGGCCCCTGTGAAGGATCCATGGAAAAGACTTCTGACTCCTGTGACATGCCTACCTACATACTATTTGCAGATTACCAATGTCCTATGCTGTTTGTACAAATAAACTTGAGGCAAAATCTTTTGAGAGAGAAAGAGAGAGAGAGAGAGAGAGAGAGAGAGAGAGAGAGAGAGAGAATGAATTAGATTTATTTCAAGTTACTCCGTTAATTTTTCCTATAAAAATAATAAAGGGCTATTTGAAAAAAAACATAAAATAATAAAAGATGAGTTACAAGCATATCCGTACACATGCCAGTGATTTTCACTTACACAGCAAAAAAAAAAAAAAAGGCGTAAGTAACTCATGGAACATAAGTCAAACTCATGTCGCGATTTCACAGTACAAAGGACCAGCCCCACAGACCTCATTACAGTCAGCCAGCGCCCCTCCGCATCTGTGTAGCCAGTTCCCATGTTCCGCCCGCTTTGTGTTTTATTATAGCCCACTTCTGTGCCTTCGCCCCGGTCTCATCATCTGCTTTCCATCACCAGCATATTTTAGTTTCTGCTTTTGTGCCGTGTGCAATGGAATTCTCACTTTATATGTATTTCCTAAGGGGGAAAAGATTTGATACCTACGGTAATAGAATAATAATTTTTTTAAAGATTTTATTTATATTTGTGTGTGTGTGTGTGTGTGTGTGTGTGTGTGTTCAGATGCACCAGAAGAGGGCATCTGATTCTGTTACAGATGGTTGTGAGCCACCATGTGGTTGCTGGGATTTGAACTCAGGACCTTTGGAAGAGCAGTCAGTGCTCTTAACCACTGAGCCATCTCTCCAGCCCTAAAATAATAATTTAATATCATACCTGTTGACATATAGCTTAGCAAATGTTTTTGTTATCTCATATATTCATATTCATTCACAACTTGATGTAAAATGTTTTGAGTTACAGTGTGTGTAAGACTACAAGTAAGAGCCAATTATGGTATAATCCAATTCATTCAGATGCAAATTCAGCAGGAAGGGTCATCTACATGGTAACCATGCCCTATAAGGACCTCAGGGAACAATTTGCAATAACATCTGCATCAAACAACCCCAAGGGGCAACTCTTCATGTCAACAGTTGTCCACTGGCTTATGTAGCAACACAGGTGCTTTGACTCCTCCATTTTGGGATGGTTTCCTATTTATGACAAAAGCAGCAGCAAGTTAGAGGGACTAATAAAAGGACCGAGACTCCATCTAGTTCATTCTCATAGCCCATTGGCTCATGCGCTGATCTATGTACTCACATTCATCCGAAAGGAAAGTTGCATTGTGCCGTCGTCTAAGCCTGTGGTTCTGGACCTGTGAGCTGCAACCCATTTGGGTTGAATGACTCTTTCACAGGGGTCATCAAAAACATCCGAAAACAGAAATATTTACATTATAATTCACAACACTAGCAAAATTAGTGAAAAATGGCAATGAAAATAATTTTATGGCTTGGGTCACCACTCCACAAGGGACTGTATTTAAGAGTCACAGTACTGAAACACCACTGATCTATTCCATGTGTCAATGCCAGGTGACACAAACAGAAGTAGAAGGGAAGAAATGAAAGCAACCTAAAGCAACAAAGTAAATGAGATTCTTAGGAACAGGGAGGGGCCCCATCTCACTTTGCTTAGACTCTACAGCGCTCCAAAGGCTTATTAGAAAGTTGAACTTTTATATGAGGTAGAATAATATATAGTTCATAGGAAAAAACCTTAATTTTTCCATAATGCAGGTATATTTGCATATGAATGGTTATTCAGAGGACTAATGTACTTTTTTTTTTAACTTTCCAATATACAAAGCACCTCTGGAGTGTGATGTCAGTGCTCTGTCCAAGGATGAGATTGTGAATGATTCCCACAGGAGTAAGAGGCAGATTCTCACACTATCCATCTTCTGGACTGTAGGACCAAATTTCTGCATCTTCCTCAGTGCCTAAGAAGACAATGCTGTACCGAGGCAGCAGACCCAAGTGAACATAAAACAGTATGTGGACAGGGAGGTTTGGACTCTGGTACTGATGTAAACTACTCTGCAGGTTCAAATATCTCAGAGGATAAGGGGAGCAAAGAATATAAATAATGTTAGGATGTTGAGAAATAAAGTATTCTTTCCTGTCATCTATGCTTTTCTCTCCAGTACTCTGAGAAAGGAGTCAAACCTAAAGCCAGAGATGGAGAGAAATCCCTGTAGTCTTCTACCAGCAAATGGTCCATGTGTACCTGGGGAGCATCCATTCAGGACTGCAAGTACTTCTGGGGCATGTTCATTGTGAACGGTCAGAATAATCCAAGGAAAAGTAAATTCCTATACAAACTCAATGAATTTAAGCCCACCTCATGTTGGGTAATTTGGAATAGATTGAGCTAGTTCCAAACCACAGTATTTGGGCTTTAGCATGATCTTGTCTGGTAATGATTTAAATTTGATAACAAGCCAAAATTCCAATTTTTTTTACCTCTTCCCCCAAATTGATGTAGAGAGCTATGAATTTATCATACACTGAAATCATTTTGTATTGCTGTCTTACTATTTTATAGACGGATCGTATTTTCAAGAAAAAGAAAAACTGATTTCATGTCCATATTTTCCATTTGTGGATCCCATAACAAATACTTAACTTTCTGATGGCTAGCCTTTGGCTTTTTTTTTCAGTTAGTAGAAAGAAATGTGACTCTATCTGTGGCTCAGAAGGGCCCCATGCATGGCATAACACAATTTTGAAAAGAGACAGATGGAAAGAGCTTATTCTTAGTGTGAAAAGCTATAATTTATTCCTTGGTAAACAAATAAATTAAAGACCATTCACATTTGGATTTGACCAGAAACAAATGTGAAAGACCTTCCCTGGGGTATGATGATAGCTTTGGGGTCCTTTTAAGTAAACAAAACTTGAACCTCCCATTGACATTGGTATTTGGTGCATAATAAACAGGAGAAGGTCGTGATCCTCATTCTTAGGCTGTGACCATCTCCCAGTATGCAAGATCCATGTGCCATACTCTAGTAAAATAGTTAACATTGCCTTTGCATCTAAAGAAGAGAACCATTGCAGACACTTCACCTTGAATATCATCATATTGCATGAAACATGGAGTGTAGGGATGGATGAATGAAAGTCTACTGACCTTTACTATGACCAACTCTGTTTCTCCGATCCCTTTGTCCATTGTCCACATAATTTGGCTTAAAATCTCCTCTGCATCTTTTTTTTTTTAGTTTTTTTTATTAGATATATTCTTCATTTACAATTCAAATGTTGTCCCCCTTCCTGGTCCCCCCCCGAAAGTCTCATAACCCATCTCCCCTCTCCCTGTTCCCCAATCAATCCTCTTCCACTTCCCTGTCCCAGCATTCCCCCCACACTGCAGCATCGAGCCTTTCCAGGACCAAGGGCCTCTCCTCCCTTTGATGTCCAACAAGGCCATCCTCTGCTGCCTATGCATCTGGAGCCATGGGTAACACCATGTGCACTCTCGGGTTGATGGTTTTGTCCCTGGGAGTACTGGGTGACTCATATTGTTGTTCCTCCTATGGCGCTGCAAACCCCTTCAGCTCCTTGGATCTTTTCTCTAGCTCCCCCATTGGGGACCCTGTGCTCGGTAAAATGACTGGCTGAGAGTGTCCCCCTCTGTATTTGTCATGCACTAGCAGAGCCTCCCAGGTGACAGCTATATCCAGCTCTGATCAGCAAGTACTTGTGGACATCAATAATAGTGTCTGGGTTTTGTAACTGTATATGGGATGGATCACTAGGTGGGGTAGTCTCTGGATGGTCCTTCCCTCAGACTCTGCTCCACATTTTGTCTGTGTATCTCCTTCTGTTCTCCCCTGCATCTTGGTCATTGCACTGTAAATGGCAATGTATGTTTCATTAAAGTATAAAGGCCCTAAGTGGACACAGTGATGCATAACTGTAATTCCAGTGAATTTGGAGGTGAGAATAAAACAGCTTCAAACCAAGAGTTTAAGGCAGCTGGGCACCATGGTGCCATGCTATGACAATTGAATAAAGGATATATACATACATAAATACATTCAAACATAGGTGGTATAGAATAGCATAATGTTTCAAATTCAGTGTCAAGATTTAGACATGATTACTCCGTTGTAGAATACTGAATCTAATAATCTTTTTCTGTATTTTCCTTTTTCTTAATTTGCATTAGGTGTCATGGTATTTGTGGTGCACTAACAATCACTATCATCATTATCCTCATTATCTAAAAGAAACTATCTCATTATATGAACTTATATAATCAAGGAATAATGTGAACTCAAGTCCTTCCTTGGCATCTATGTCCTATACAGGCTATAGTCAGCATACAATAAATGTTTGCTTATGATTTCTCCTATTCGATACTGGAATTGAATACAATACATCATTAAAACGTCCAGAGAGTTAGTGAGAAATCTGTAGAGAAACAGATTTTGAAGAATGGTGGGAAGCTGACAGTTGACAATTATTCACAATAGCTGTGGCTAGGCTCATGTCTTCTAGAGTGAACACATGGTCATATTCACAATGAGCTTGGTACGTAGACCAGGAAAATGCAATGTTTATAGAAATCCCACCATAAGCAAACACAGCTAGAGGGTTAGTGCACAATGCTCTACACTTTGAATATGAGAACCGACCTTCTCAGGCAGATCAGTCATTGTCACTGTTTCCTTACTCTAGAGAAGTCCAATTGACATTCGTAGCATAAATTCATTTCCTGCATGATCCTATTACTTCCAAAAAAGACCGGAGAGCTTGCACTTAGGAGGTGGCTCAGTGGGTATGACATTGGCTGACAAGACTAATAACCAAAGCACAATCTATGAATCCATAAGGTGGGAGTCCTGTAAGTTGTCCTTTACCTCCACACAAAGGCTATGCCATGGGTGCACATGAGCACACACACACACACACACACACACACATACACACACATACAAAATAAAATAAATAAATTGCTTAATATTTTAAAGAAACTGATGATTTTATTTAAACTAATTAGAAGTGTATTTCATTCTATAGTCTCTGTGTGTATGTGTGTGTGTGTGTGTGTGTGTGTGTATATGTGTCCTTGTGCTGTGTCTGTCTATCTGTATGTCTGTGCATACAGAATATATAGCTTGAATTTCTGCTTCAGCTCAGAGATATTGGGCAAATTTAAAAAATAAATTTTGTTTCTTTTTTTCAAGAATGAGAGAATCTCTTTCTGGATTCTCTCTGCATACTCTCATCCTAAACATCAGTTACAGTAATACCCACCTATGTTTCCAATAAATAAGTACATATATTTTTTAAAAACTGTTTTCTACAAGAAACATTTAAAGAAGAAAAAATGATAGAAAAATCTTTAACTATAAATGATTAAAATTAAAATGCTATCAATTGAGACAAAAGGAAATTTAAAAATTGTACTAAAAATGAAATGAAAGAAAAACATCTTGTAAGCAAATGAATAATTGTCAAGTGATTATCAAGATGGAACATGGATGGTTAAATATATATATAGAGAGAATAAAGACTCCAATATACAATTAGGTAAACAGGGTCAAGGGAACTGGTATACCATGTACCTGTAGAAACTAAGCTCCAATAAACAAGTCAGAACATACACCAACAGTTCAGATATTACATAAACAATACTAAGAGACAAAATATAGAAGCCAGAGCTAATCCACAAATCTAGAACCCAGAAAGAGATTCTCTCAGTCTTGAAAAGAAAACACAAAATTTATTTTTTTAAATCTGCTCAATATGACTGAGGTGAAGCAGAGACTCAAGCTACATTTTCTGGACTACAGCTTCCCTCTAACATGAACAAAGAAAATATGCACACAGATTCATATTTGTCCTTAAAGAAAAAAAAAACCATCAAGAAGAAAAAAAAGTGGTCAAGAAACAGTCAAATTTCTAAAGAAATTTCAGTAATAAACTTTAGGGTACTTCAGGTTTTATATCCCCTTGCTGCTAGGAGTCTCAGCTGGAGTCACCCCTATATCCTTCCAGTAGCGTTCCCATCTCAGGTCTCAGGCTTGTCCCAGAGATGACCCTCACACACTCATTTTACTTCTCTCTCCCAGCCCTCTTTCGTCCCACCCCCACTGTTGTCCATATACCTGATCTCCATCACTGTTCCCTCCCCAACCCCTCTGTCACCCAGTTCCCTCTCTCTATCCATCTCCAATGTCTATTTTATTTCTCTTTCTGAGTAAAATTCAAGCATCCTCCCTTTGGCCCTCCTTTTACTTAGCTTCTTTGAGTCTGTGGATTGTAGCATGGTTATCTGGCTGTACTTTATGGCTAATTTCAGGCAGGACTTCCAATGGAGGGAGGGGGACACCAACATACCCACAAAACCTTCCACCCAAAATTTGCCCTGCACACAAGATGTGCAGGGATAAAGATTGAGCAGAGATTGAAGGACTGGACAACTAAAGACTGGCCCAACTTGAGACCCATCCCATCGGTGATAGCCAACCACATAACACTATAAATGATACTCTGCTATGCTTGTAGACAGGAGCCTAGCACAACTGTCATCTGAGAGGCTTCATCTAGCAGCTGACAGAAACAGATGCAGAGACCCACAGCCAAACATTAGGCAGAGTTCAGGGAATCAGGGGAAGGATTGAGGGAGTCACGGGGGACAAGGACTCACAATAAGACCTACAGAGCCAACTGACCTGGACTCGGGGGGGCTCACAGAGACTGAACCACAAACCAGAAAGCCTCCTTGAGGTGGACCTGTATAGCAGATGTGCAGCTTCGAGTTCATGTGGGTCCCCTAACAATCTCAGCTGGGGCTGTTTCTGACTCGGATTTGGTTGTCTGCCTTTGGATTCCTTTCTCATAGCTGGGCTGCCCTGTCTGGCTCAGTGAGAGAGGATGTGCTTAGTTCTGATAAGAATTGATGTGCCTGGGTGAGTTGCTATCAGGCATGGGGTGTCGGGGGGGTCCCCCTTCTTTTTAGAGAAGGGGAGGGAGGATGGGACTGGGAGAAAAGGAGGAAAGAGGCTGTGATTGGGATGTAAAGTGAATAAGCAAATAAATTACTGAAAAGAGGAAAAGAAGAAAGAAACTTAGGGAGGAAAGTTCTGCCTTCATAGCTTTGGGCAGGATGCCTGGCTTCTTTCACTTAAGAATGTACAAGTACCATAGGGCATGGTAGCTCCTGCCCATAGTCCTTTGTAATCAGAAGGCTAAGGTAGAACCTACACAATTTCAAATTTGCCTTCATGAAATAGGAAATATCAACACAGAGAAAGAAAATAGCAAAACGAGTAATACAATAAAAATCTAGGTGGCACACACACACACACACATATCTTTACCAAGTTGTATATATCATTGTCACTATAGCACTAATAAACTTGTGAGATAAAAAAACCAAAGACTGAAGAGAAGAATGGAGGTTTTATAGTAAATGGAAGGATAAAGAAAACACAAATCAAGTTAGCTTAACAGAGCTGTGGAAAATATGATGAATGAAACAGCCATATCAGAAGAATTAAATAAAAATATAAGGTCTCTGACAGCAGGACTGCCATTTTCTAATGGAGTTAGAGTGCATTATATGCTGCGTTTTCAAACTATTTTCAACTTGGGAAGAACAAAACAAATCTAAGAGGATTGGATAAAGCCAGGAGGAGTCAAATGGTCCTGTGCTTCCCACTTCAGAACCTTCCTCACCTTTGAAACGGACAGCTATATGATATTGGACTCCATGGGTCTTAAATACCAGAAAGGCTCCAGAAAAAAAAAATAGGACTCAGTGATTAGTTATCAATACTGAGTTCATTTATCAGGAAGAAGATCAGTCAATGTAATTTATCTTCTTTTACCAGGCATCCTTCTCACATTCCAACTTCTCCAAAGAAAATAACTAAAATCTAACACCTTTCAGATATACAAAAGGTAAAGCAATAAGGGACTGTTAAAAGAAGGGTCAATAAATAAGATGGTTGCTTCTCTGTGAGCCAAGCATCATGGGAAAAATTGGAAGCCACTGCCTTGAATCTAGCCTCTCACAGTCTTTGGGTACATTTTGCCACGTTCTTCTAAGGAACGTCTTCCATATCTCTCCACTTCTCATAAGAAGCCCTCGAAGGTGCCAAGTGTTTGCTGGGTTTTAAAATTGCACAGATTTAAGACACAGGTTTTTGATCCAGAAACTGTTATGAGAATATTGTTACATTTGTGCTTGCTTTTCCTTCGTCCTCCATAGAGGCATGTGACCATATTTAAATTTAGCACTTTAGCGTTTTTCATTCCAGTAGTATTTTTTCCACCACATCCAGAAGGCTTCCCCTTTTAAACAATAAAAGTTAATGTCCTAACTTCCTTCCACACCTGTCCTTTAGGGGACCTTAAGAAGAAAAGTGTACTTTTTTTTTTATCTAGATCAATGGTTTTCAGTCTTCCTAACTATGATCCATTAATAGTTCCTCCTGTTGTGACGACTCCAACCATAAAGTTATTTTGTTGTTAACTTTATAACTGTAATGTTGCCACTGTTGTGAATTGTAAACATCTGGTGTGCAGGATATCTGATATGCAACCCCTGTGAAATGGTCTTTTCACACACACACACACACACACACACACACACACACACACACACACACACCCCGCAAAGGCATCCTGACCCACAGGTTGAGAGCCACTGATCTGTGCAGTCTTCATATCATTTGGGATTGCTCCTCCTGTCCTCATCGCTTCTACACCATTGCACAATGCTGATTAAGTACAAGAACTAAACAAAGAATTCTATATGCTCCTTAAACCACCCTAGATTACCAACTGAAAAATATATCATAGAAAATATGCGACCACTAAGCTGTTTGTTATATAACATGCCTATAAAAAGAAAACAATTTAGATTTAAGTTGATAGGTTGACGGAGCCAAGGAAATGCCTGCGTGTCCTTTGGGATTATTCTCTTCAACAAAGTCTGTCATGCTCGATAAGTTCCAAATGACAGTGTGGGAACATGTGAAATTGAAATTAGATTGTTGGAGAAATATGAGAGGAGACAGGAAAATCAGAACATGCTCTGCACACTATCGGTTTCTCTGTTGGTCACCTGATATAGCTCCTTCTCAAACTACTTATTCTTTAATTGCATTTTACTAAGTTAATAACCAGCTGAATAAATCCAATATATTATTAAAAGACCTAATACATATAACAGAATGCTTTTAAAACATTCAATATATCATAATAACACCTCATGACTCAAAACAACTTAAATAACACATATCCATTTTTCGCAGCATATAAATATGGTGCTGATGCTTCTAAATATCCGTCCGACGATCATTTTTTAAGGAGTACAGCTTTAGCTAGAAATTATTATTGCTTTTTTTTTTCTGAAGGCTTCTATTGTTACACAAATCTATTCTCAAATGTGGCGATTATGTAATTCCTGTAACCTTGGCGATGTCCGTTTGAATCCGACTAAAGTGTGTGTTTATGCCACGATGCCATGTTCATATTCAATTCACTTTTTCAAGTCTTTAAAAGTGGGCTCGTCCTTCTGCAGCTGGAGCATTGCCAGTTCCATGATGGCGCCCTTGCAGCTGCTCTGCCCACATGCAGACACACTTACATGCTCTTCAGAAGGGCCCCGCCTCCCAGGGCCTGTGAGAGAGCAGAGAATCATGGCTGCTGTTCCTACATAAATAACTCACATAAAAGAAATGCCAGGAAAACTTCTATTATCTGAAGGAGTTCCACATTCCAGAAAGTTGAATTTGCTGCAATTTTAGTTCCCTTACTGCAGCCCCTGATGGTCTGCAGCAATGCCAGCTACAACACCTTGTGTCTATGTGGTATTTCAGGTCGGGGTCCATTGTTCTTTCCAGTTAGTGATGAAAGTAAATGTCACAGTGATTCTTATTTGTTTTATTTCCAGAAGAGCTATCTAAAACTCTGACAGAATTACATAATCATACATTGAGAGTTCTAAATTAAGTTTTTAATTCTCAGCTCGGGGCTACTTTTACTAGATCATTAAGTAGATGCTCTACTAAACTGTGGCAAATAGTCTATAGATCAAGATACAAATTAGAAAACTCTTCTACATAACCAAGATTGAAAGATTCGTAGCAAGTGATGTTTGAACAATTAACTTGGATCCTCACATTCATACTCATTAACCCTTTATTTGTCACATCAAAGGAAAGTCAGCACATACAGAACTACCTTGTGCGTTAGAAGTATTTTACAGGAGCTAGAGAGGTGGCTCAGAGGTTAGGAACACTGACTGTTCTTCTAGAGGTCCTGAATTCAATTCCCAGCAACCACATGGTGGCTCAAAACCACCTATAATTGCCCTCTTCTGGTGTGTCTGAAGAATGACAGTGTACTCAAATACATAAAATAAATAAATAAATCTAAAAAAAAAAACGAAACAAACAAGTATTTTACAAAAAAATTCTCTATATTTCTCTATATTTATACAGCTTTTAATTTCCTGTTTAATTTGACAAGAAGCCTGTGTTACTTTCTATAACATCTCATCCAGCTTCTCCAGTGACTGTATGAAATAGGAGAGCATTAAATCTGTTCTTTTAGGGCATCCCTTGGCCTGGAAAGACTGAGAGACTGGCTCCTGGGAGAACAGCTTCACTGCCTTTTGCACAGGATGATATTTTCTGGCACTGCTAAGATGAGTCTCTACACACATTAACTCTAAGAAATTTGACCCACAATGTGGAACTTGATAAGAACAAAAAAAATGACTATTGGCAACAAAAACAATACTAGGAAACTTCACAGATACAACTTCTCCTCATTGGCTTCATTGATTAGCTTCCTTCAGACCAAATGCTTCTCGTTTATGTCTAGTATTTGTCTCTATCAGCACAGAGATCAGCACTAATAGAGACGATACCTCTTGCTCGGCTGTGTCTTTCCAGGACCATATTTAATTAAGGTCAATAAATAACCAATGAAGTATTAGAAGAAAACCAACAAAATTTAGTATGTTCAATTGATAAAGATACATCTTTAGTTGGAGAAATTAAGCAGCATAACCTAGCTAGTTATCCTAGCTGCTTGGGAAGGCATATATCATCCTATGTTACTCTTAACCCTCTTGTTTTCAAACTTTTTGTAATAAAAATTGTTTCTACAGAGTCTGCATTAACTTTAAAATATATTTATTATACCACTGTTAGTTATTAAAATAAAGTTACTATATTCCACAGAAACCACACTTAGGCCTCAGAAGGTAAGAGTTAAAGTTTCTGCTATTAGATGTTATTAGAGATGAAAATGAATGATGACCTGCTGAGGTGAAGAAGAAGCACATGACCGGAACTTCCATAAACCACTTTCATCCTTGAGTTGTGTAAATCCTCCAAAGCCCTTCCATTCATAATCACGGAGTGACTTTTCAGCTTCAAATACCACCAGGACAGCCAGGGAGCAGGTCTAGACCTAATCAGTTTCCCTCTAAGTGCAGCTCTGTAGGATGAATGGGAAAGGGAAAGAAATGTGATCTGCAATTGATCCCGTTCGGATTTAAATTAAGATACACTATGTGTTAAGAGTCAATCTCAGAGCTTAAAGGACAAATGCCTCTGTGGTTTGCTTCCCAGGGCTTCCCCTCTAATGCATCACTGACAACAAGCCAGAATCTTAAGGACTGTGCGACAGTGCTGATTCACCAAGGACAGGGCTAGGTTTTGAACAACCGCTCAAGTCTGGGACAAGATATTTTGAGAATGACAATCAAGGTGTGCCACACCACTCCCTCAATCTTTAAACTCCAACTTGTGAGGTTACAGGGAGAGGATCGTCCGTGTTCAGGTCCTTCATTGGGTTGGATAAGGGTCATAGTGACCTTCAGGTCAGTAAGGGCTAGAGTAAAGGCAGTTTTGGAAGCAAGTAACATTCAGCATTGCATAAGATAACAGAATGGGGCAACATAAGCAAAAAAAAAAAATGTATATGGCCCTGGGGGTGCCCTTAAACAGTTTTCTGAAATCTGTATGCCGTCTGTAGTGGGCATACGCATGCAATTTTGCTGAAAGCTTGTGTAACATTAATCAAATAAGCCCCCTCATCAGTTTTCCCAAGAATCTAAAGACTAAAAAAAAAAAATGGCTTGAAGAATCATGGCATTCCTGCTGACATGTGGTTGCTGAATGTTTTATGGACTGCTGCTAACAGCCATAAGTGAATAGGAAATACATTTCTTTACATTTTTCATGATCGTGTCTCCCAAGTTAAAAGTTAAAAGAGAATGATATAAAGTTCAGTGAGAGGCACTGACTCCATATATAATTGGGTGTGGACAAACAGCAGACTAGCAGAGATGTTTCACGTGATGTGCTAAACCACAACACAGGTAAGCTAATCTACCTGAGTCTGAACCAAGTCCTCTAGCATATGAAAGAGTAGTAGTTAAGATGACTAAAAATGTGATGTAGGAAAAAAAAAAGTATTTTCAAAGTGTTAAGATAATAATCCTAATTACCAAGTTCTCTTGTACAGGTAACTTAATAGATGGATATGCTACAATAGGTCTGAAATAAAACTTTTTAGCCATCTCTGTGATTTATGTTGTCTTGAAATTAACCTTTCAATGAATCCACTGTCAAAAAAAAGATATTAGAAAATTTCTTGCAACAGCTTGAAACAAAAGAGGAAAAATAGGTCAGCGTGGTTGGTAGAGCGACAGCCAGGTAGTCATCAGTCACTCTGAGCTTGACTGGCCAGCCTGCTCTCACTTGAAATTCTAAGTTGCTTTCAAACCACCCTTGCCCTAGAACCCCAGGGAACCCGTTCATGTATAGCATTAGCTTAGTGTTTCCACACGTTCCCAAGGTCTGTTTTCTCTTTTGAATAGAAATCTAGATAGATAGACTGGCAGACTGGCAAAGCAAGTATGGGAAAGCAATTTAGCAAGGGTTTCCAAGTGAAACTTGAATTTTCTTGTGTTTGATAAAATGAAAAGGCAAACACAGAAGTAAAAAGAAAAAAATTAAAAGAAAATTAAATATTAAATAACGTGTATTCTTTTTAAAATTTAGTGTCTTGATTTTTAAACTAACCATTATATAAGCAAAGCATTCCAGGGGAAGAAGGCAGATATTTTATTTATTCACTTATCTTGATAAATAAAAAGGTCAGTTTTTTTGTGCCTATAAAAGCCAAATGTCTTGAAATCATGGGGTTTACATTTCACATGGAAATAAGTATGTCTGTCACCTTTGGAAAAGGTACATTTAATTCAGATTATCTTAGTAATCATAGCTTTTCTCTGCATATATATATATATATATATATATACCATAAAAGATGTTTGTTCCAGTAGTAGTTTTGATTCTGTGTACCTATGTGTGTTGTCCATCTCGCCTTTCCCTCCTGTCTCCACCACAGTTGAAATTTTGGCTCATATTTCCATAAAAAGGAAAAAAATTTCTTAACTAGAGGAAAAAATGGAGCATAGCAAAGACATAACAGGTTTCTATGAGAAGAGTCTTGAGGGTCCTAGTTACCTGGATTTGTTTTGGTAATTATTCAGAAACTGGCTTTGGAATCATAAGAATGACTGAGGAGAAGTTCTTTAAAATCACTAGAAAATGACTCTAGTTACCAAGATCATGTTTGTGTAATAAGCTCTCTGTGTGGTTTCAGATTTTTTTTCAAATATGTGAAGGGCAGATGATGTGTTAAAGTGATTAACTATGCTGGCTATATATGAGTTTGTTTAGACTTGGATAATGGTCACATACAGAGATATATACTTCAACTATGGGAAGTCCTCAAATGCAAAGAGAAATAATAACAACAATTCAATCTCTTATTCTACTGGAGTTTCTTTAAAGTTGTCTTAATTTCTTCCTCTGAGAATAGTAGTAATCATATTTGTCCAACAAGCCTCAGACACAGATGAATTCATTAAAGTAATCAAAAGTTAAAGTGCTTTGGAATTGTTCATCGTTAATATGTTTCAGGAAGCATTCTGTATAACTCTAATTCCTACTTGGATAAAAACCTACAATTACCATCACTGACCATACCAATTGATTTCCATGCCTGAGACTAATATCACAATTCACTTAATGCTTATAAGTAGAGAGCAAGAACCCCTTTAAGAAGAGGAAATTACATAGGAAAGATTTAACACTATACTTCAGGCAAGAATGATATCAAATCCTAGACCTACTTCTTAAAATCTTTAGACTTTTGAACTTGACCATCAAATGATCTATACTTAAGACATGATTCTCCTGTTTCCCTTTAATTAACAAACAAATTTCTTTGTGGTGTTTAGAATATGACTTCTCCCATACTCTCTGGCATTTGAATACTTAGTCTCCACTTTGTGTGACACTGTTTGGGTAGGATTAGAAGGTGCGGTTTTGTTGGAGGAAATACATCACTTGAGGAAGGCTTTGATGTTTCAAAAGCCAAATAATACCCAGTTTCTTCCTCTTGAAGTTTGATGTGGGCTGCCAACTGCTCTTCCAGGCCACTACCTCTGCTCCACCATCTTTGACTAGAATCCTTCTGGAACCGTAAAGCCAAATAAATCATTTCTTCCATAACTTGCCTTAGTCATGTGTTTTATCACAGCAGTAGAAAAGTGCCTAAGCTTTCTTTAGAGAGTATTTACAAGTTAAATAAAGTTATCAAAAGAAAAAAAAAAACTATAGCCTAGAGGTCAATTTCAGATCACTCTCTATCTAGCTATGAACTATGGGTTAGAGAATGTTTCTTACATTTCTAAATAGTTGAAGGAAAATTTTAAAGAAGAAAAACTATTTTGTAATTGTACTGGCTGGTTTTGTGTCTCAACTTGACACAAGCTGGAGTTAGGACAGAGCAAGTAGCCTCCCTTGAGGAAATGCCTCCATGAGATCCAGCTGTAAGGTGTTTTCTAAATTAGTGATCCAGAGGGGAGGGCCCTTTGTGGGTGGTGCCATCCCTGGGCTGGTAGTCTTGGGTTCTATAAGAGAGCAGGCTGAGAAAGCCAGGGGAAGCAAGCCAGTAAGCAACATCCCTCCATGGTCTCTGCATCAGCTCCTGCTTCCTGACCTGCTTGAGTTCCAGTCCTGATTTCCTTTGGTGATGAACAGCAACGTAGAAGTGTAAGCTCAATAAACCCTTTCCTCCCCAACTTGCTTCCTGATCATGATGTTTTGTACAGGAATAGAAACTCTGACTAAGACAGTAATGTTAAGTAATATGTTAACAGTACAACTTCAATGTCTAAAATGTTTAATCTGTAGGTAGTGAAAATCTTTCCTGTAGGCTATGTCAATGGCTGCTTTCAGGTGACAGTAATCAAAGTCAGCTTCTGGAAGAGAAAACATCGGCTAGAAAACTAGCAAAAATATAAAGTAGTAAGAATCTGATTTTAAGCTTTGTACATGGACTGTCTATCACAGGCAATGTGATGGATTGACAGGCAGTTGATGGGTTTTCCAGATATGCTGGGTTCTGAGGGCTTGGACCTAATCAGTGGAATAATCCCATTACCAGCTCCTATTAATCCCATTAATACGCTCACTTTGCTGGACAGATAAAAGCAAGAGGTCATAGGGGAGTGTCTTTGAAGAGGTGACTTGTCCACTGCTCGCCCCGCTCTGCTTCCTGTCCTCCAGGATTAAGCATCCTCTGCCACATGTTCTTACTGCCATAGTCTGTCTCTCCTCAGGACCAAAGTTTAGAATGCAGATGACCTTGTCAGAAAACTCTGAGACCATGAGCTCAAATAGCTTTGTTAAGTTGCTTCTCTCAGGTGTTTTTCACAGTAATAATCAGTTAACTAACAAGGCAATTATGGTTTCCCAGCCCAGAATAACAGGAAGAAAATGGAGTATCATATAAACTGTACTAATGTAATAATAGCACAGTTATACAATACATTCCTAATTAATATTTTCTTAATACAAAAAATGTGATTCTTAACCATAACTGTATTTTAAATCTAACAAAATGGTCTTGAGAAATTTATATTAAAACATGAAAGCCTAGTTTATCATTTTAGGTTGTAGCTCCTTTGTCAAAGATCAAGTGACCATAGGTGTGTGGTTCATTTCTGGGTCTTCAATTCTGTTCCATTGATCTACCTGCCTGTCACTGTACCAATACCATGCAGTTTTTAACACTATTGCTCTGTAGTACTGCTTAAGGTCGGGGATACTGATTCCCCCAGAAGTTCTTTTACTGTTGAGAATAGTTTTAGCTATCCTGGGTTTTTTTTTTGTTATTCTAGATGAATTTTTGAATTGCTCTTTCTAACTCTATGAAGAATGGAGTTGGGATTTTGATGGGGATTGCATCGAATCTGTATATTGCTTTTGGCAGGATAGTTAAAGGAAAGAAAATAATGAAAGCTTTAGCCCATCCTTTTAGAAAATAAAATATAAAAATTATAAAATAAAAATATACCAGGCATATGTACAAAAAAAATAAAGGCAAATGAAATTGTACATCTGAAGTTTAAAAAATATTTTACAATTTTATATTTTCTAATTATAGCATAAATTCTTCTCCTGTTCTTGCTATAAAAACACTCAACTAATGTACAATAACATTATTTTTCCCAAGGAATTTCGAGTTTCATGCTTTGAATGATTGATTTTATAAAGACAAATAGCCCTACTATCTAATTTAAAACCTCTTAGAATCTATAGCTGAGATTGATTCTCTATAAAGATGGTCCAAGTAAAGAACTGTTTTTCTTTTCAGTAGTTAATCCGTAAACTCTGAAAAAAATCTCTGTGAGCTGATAATGTTTCTTTTTTTCTTTCTTTCTTTTTGTCTTTTTTGTCTTGCCAGTAGAAATAAAGCCAAATAAAACGTCCTATCCCAAAGCCCTCCTCAAGGGTATAAATGAGGCTAACAGTGTCCTGGTCTCCTCCTGTGCTTCCTAAAGTCTCTATAACCATTCAGTTATCTAGGGGGACCATAGCTCCTTTTCTTGGTGTTTTCTGAGCTATCGTCTCATGTCTTTAAAACTTTGTGAGCAACAGTAAAAAGAAGTCTCGTTCCTTATGAAAAAGAAAACATTAAGATGAAATTGGTCACATCCCCTGGATGTTTGCCCACAATGTTAGCATAGGGAACATTGCTTCTAGTTGCTGACTCTATGCCTTTCAGGGTAAAAGGAGCTATGTATGTTAGCCATAGGTTCTAGAATTAGCAACATGGGTTTCAAATGAAGACAGCAGAAGAGAGGGTAGAGGGAGGGAGACAGTGCAGGGAGAGAAAGGGGGACATTGTGTCATGATCTCATGTCTCATACCCAAAGTTTTTCCACACCACGGATGAAAGCACTCAGCAGCTTCCAAATTGGCTACGACTCTCAATCTTAATCCTGTTACTCTGTAGTTCCCAATGATTTAAACTCCCAGCTGCTCAGTTTTCTTTTATATATATGCAAAATAATAATGATGATGATGATGATGATAATAATAATAATAATAACAGCAGCAACAACAACAGCAATAAGTCTAATCAAGTGAAACAATAAAGTTGCAAGTGTGATAAAGATACAGAATAGACTATTACACAGTTACCACTCATTTGGAGAATTTAAAAGGTCATTGATACCACAAAATCTTCATGTCATACACCTAATGTTTCTATATTACTCCACTAAATTTTCACTAAGACTCTGAAGTGTGTGCTAATACCCTCAGATTCTTAACAGTATAACCTTGCCGTGTGGCCAGAGACAGATAAGAAATAAGTACCTGAGGTTAAGTGTGAACCCTGGTCTTAGTGACTGGACAGTCACACCCTCCCTCATGTCTTTTGTCTGCAGCTTGCAGGAGTCAAAGTGGGGGGGGGGGGAAGAGACTGAAAACCAGGTAGTGCTATTTGGAAACAACCACAGTTGTGCTGAAGTGATTGATACCTCAGTCTCTGTAAAGTGTTTATCTATAGAAGGTTGCTTCACTTTGTTAAGCAAATTGTTTCTGTATAAATGCAGTAAGGTGAACTCTACTGATCATATGTGGTCCATCATCCTCTCTCTTCCTGCCTCAGGATCTTAGGATCCACAGAGGAGATCCTTTTCCTGCCTGCTTCATAGGGATCATTTCAAGTGCTCTAAAATTGTCATACACTGAAAGCCTTTTTGATACAAATGCAGTTAAATCCTCTTACAGTCAACCTGAATCCAGAAAATGAGTTTCTGTTTCTCTGAAACTCTGGGCCTCATAGGGCCTTATAATGCTGACATACTATCTCCAAACCAAAGTGCACAGCTCTTTGCTTGGTCTCTCGGTCTCTCAGTCTCTCTCTCTCTCTCTCTCTCTCTCTCTCTCTCTCTCTCTCTCTCTCTCTCTCTCTCTCTCCTTCACTACCTCCTTCCCTCCATCCTGACTTTTCTCTCTGTATCTCTCTGTGTATCTCTCTCTCCCTCCCTCCATTTCTGTCTCTCTCTGTGTTTCTCTATCTCTCTCCTCGCCCCCTCAATCTCCCCCCCTCCATCTCTCCACCACCCTGCGCCTGCCCCAAGGTCTCTACCCCAGGGTCTCACATGTGTTAGACCAGAGAAAAAGAAACCTGTGAATGTCCTCCTTCCCGGGATAACAAAGTGAGTGGACAGTCAGGGAGGAGGAGGTGGGGTATTGGCCTGAGAGACAGATGGAAGGTGACAGAGACAAGTACCATCTGCCCATGTCTCCCTCTTGGAGTTATAAAGATGCGCTTCTGATACAGTCTAGAGCTCTTGATATGATTCATCTGCTCTGTCAGCTAAAGAATTAAAAAGCAGGGAAAACCTCAAGTGCCACAGGTAGCATCAGAGAAATCTCCAACAGCTAAAGAGCAGCAGACGGAATCAATGATGGAAGAAAACCATTTATTGGGAGTGGGAAAATAAAGACACTCTGCAGAGATACAGAGAAAAGGGCCCTCTGCGTGGTGCGGGGAGGAATAAAGGAGAAAATGCAGAGGGAAAACAAGAAGAGGCAAAAAGTCCAATCTCTTTTTGAGGGTTCGTTGTTTTTATCTGGTTGTTTTTGTTTTGTTTTTGTTGTTGTTGTTGTTGTGTTGTGTTGTATTTTGTTTTGTTTTAAACCTCTAATGACTTTTCCTTCCCTAATCTAGAATTGGTCAGTTTGAAGAGAGACCCAATGACTGATTAGCCCACAACTGTTGTGTATCTTAATCAGTCTTTGAACTTGACCACTGCCAGTTTATTTGCTGGAACCTAATGACTAGTGGGATTAAAAAATAAGACTACACAGCCTTTGTTTTAAGCTGCCAGGTTTTTTTCTCAAGTCAGGAGGACAAGGAACAAGCCAGCCATCTTGGAAACTCAACTCCTTTAGTACCTCGCCACAGCCCTTCTCTGTTTGTCTGCCCACCAGGCTAGCTGTCTAACTCTTAGTCTCTCACTCCCATCTTTACCATTCTGTAAAAAAATCTACCTGTATTAAAAAAATATTTATCTAGACTCTACAAATAAGAGAGAACATGCACCTTTCTTTCTTTGTCTTTCTGGGTCTGCATACTTAACTCAGTGTAATATTTTCTAGTTCCATCCATTTACCTTCAACTCTCATTACCTTATTATCTTCACAGATGAAATGGAAGTCCACTGTGTATAAATGTATCACACTTATAATCCATTCATCAGCCAAGGGACATTTAGCTTGTTTCTATTTTGTAGCTATGGGGAGTAAAGTGGCAGTGAGCAGAGTTGAACAATTAGTAAGGTTTTGGTTCCTTTGGGTACTTGCCAAGGCATGATAAATCTGGATCACAAATCTGCTTCCAGCGTTCTGAGAATTCTCCACACTGGTTTCTATAGGGCTTCACCCTGTCTGCAATCTCAACAGCAAATGTGGATTCTTCTTTCCCAGGACCCTCATAAGCATCGGTTGCCAGTTGTTTTCTTGGTCTTTGTCCTTCTGACACAGGTGAGATGAAATCTCAAAACTGTCTATGCTTGTGTTTCCCTAACTGCTAAGGATGGTGACCACCTTTTAATATGCTTCTGAGCTACTTTCTTTCTTTTTAAAAAGAATTCTTTGTTCAGCCCTCTAGCCCATTTTTTAAATTGGGTCATTTTTTTTCCTTGATTCTTTTTTATTTTTAGTTCTTTGTATACTCTGGATATTAATCTTCTATCAGACATATAGCTGGCAAAGATTGTCTCCTACTCTATGAGCTGTCTCTTCACCAATAGTTTCTTGCTCCTAAATTTAGTTTTAGACTCAGATGTCAGAAAAGAAGAAATGGGCCATGATGGGGAAGGGACTCTAGACTTATACTAGAACAGAGACTGTTAACAAATAACACACAGTGTGCTTAAGCCAAGTTCACACCTCATATTATTTTGTTTGCTGTGGTCTGGTGGTATAAAGCCCAAAGGGGCTGTATTGGCACTATGCACCCAGCCTTTTCAGTAAAACAGCAGCATGGGGTTAAATGACAGAATCCTCATAGACCTACCTCCCAGGAGAAAGGCAGAATCATGGAGTGTGCCTAGCCTGCCTAGCATGTTGTCAGTGCTTTTGGAAACTCTGAAGCTATTATTCCTTATAGTTCAACAGCAAAGCTCAGTTAATCCAAGGTCAAAGTTGATGTATAAATGATTGATGTGAACATTTAATAAAGAAACATTAATGCTATTTGTTTTTGCAATGGGAAGAGAAGTTATTCCAAGAGCAGCCAGGCCTCGGTTCCCACTCAAGATCATTTGCCTCATCTCACAGCAAGTTCATTAGCTTCCACTGGGCTCCATTTCCCTCTTCAAGAAAAGGCTGTAATGCCTACCTCAGTGAATTCTGATGTCAAAAAAAATTATGTTTGCAAGTCATATATGATAGCGTAAAAACAGCTGCATTAGCAAGACATAATAACAACACCAACCACTCTCCTGGCAAAATGGCCTGGTCTCAGCCTTTCTCATTCCCATCTGGAGAAGAATGAGTCTCAGATCCCACTCCTACCTATGGGGTCTCACCTCACATCAGTCCTGCAGACCCTGATCACAGAATCACTGCCCAGGGTACTGACATGCTCTGCTGAGGTTGGTTCTGGAAATGTGGGAGTTCTTCATTCTTAGTCACTGGCACCAGGCTAGCAATTTTAAACCTATACATTGAAATATCACAGAAAACAACTATAGAAAACAGAATGGCAATTCTTCAAAAAATTATCTGTGCTTCTTTTTTGTTATGTCTAATCTATATGTTCTTTAATTCTATTCTTCTTAACTAGCTATGTACATAAAAGAACTGAAAACATGTAGTCAAAAGTGAACATGGAAGTATTCATAATGTTTTTATTCACAATAGCCAAATGGGGGACAGACTTCAAATGCTTAACAATAGATAAGTTCATTTTAATATGTATGTATGTGTGGTGTGTGTGGTATGTGTGTATGTGTGTGCATGCACAGTAGGATGTGTGTTTGCATGTATGTGGTGTGTTTGTGTGTGTTTGTGGTATGTTGGTGTGTGTGTACATTTATGTGGGGTGTGTGTGTGTGTGTGTGTTTATGTTTGTGTATGTGTATGGGGGTGGTGTGGTGTAGGCTTAGATTTTTCAAAGCCTACTTTAATAAGGGTTCTTAAAGGCTTCAACCTCCCCTCTAGGACAAAGGGGGCGTGGACCTGTTTAGAAGTAGTTCTTTGGGGTGATTCCAAACTCAAATCAGTAGCGGCAGCCCAATCCAATCAGCAAACACCAAATATGAACCAGTAGCAGCAGCAGAAGAAACCACAAGACTGCCCCCATTGGCGCGAGTCCATGGAAGTGGCAAGATGTAGCTGGAATACCATGAGAAGCCCTTTGGCACATTTTTCTCTAGGAAGTTACTACAAGCAAAGATCAGCAAAGACCAACAAAGTGTCATAAGTCAAACAAATGCAAGAGTGCCATTCACTGTCTGTTGGGCTGTACTTATACTCTTTCCAAACATCTCAAGTCCTCTTGAGTGACTGCCTCAGCAAAACATGCTCTGGAATATCTGCTTCAGCAAAACATCCTCTCATTAGACAGCCTCCAGAAAAACATCATATGACATAACCGAGTCCCCCCAAAACCCAGAAATTTACACATTAGTGGGGAAGGGGGTGTTTGTATGTGTGTGTTTGTATGTATGAGGTGTGTTTGTCTATATGTGTGTCTCTGTGTGTGCTATGTGTGTTCATGTATGTGTCTGTGTGGTGTGGAATGTTTGTGTGTGTGTGTGTGTGTGTGTGTGTGTGTGATGAAAAAAATCATTCAGCCATAAAAAGGAAATCAAGTTCTATTCTACACTATATCATGAATCAAACTCCAAGTTAAGTGGAAGGAGCCAAACCAACAAAGTTATATATTACAAAAGTCCATTTATTTTAAATAGCCAAGATAGATAAATTCTCAGAGACAGAATGCATACTAGTGATACCCTAGGGCTGGATGATAAAAATGATTTTAACTAGATGTGTCTGGTACTCATATAGCACTTTGAATGTGGTGTGTGCTGCTGAATCAAAGTCTTTTTGTTCATTTTAAATTATATCAAGTATTAAAGTTTAGTTTTTGTAAGTTATTTTAAAACTTTAAGGATATTCATTAAAGTTGATTATGTAAAAATAAGGTAAAGGTAAATTTATAGCATTTATATACTTATTAAAAATGCTAATGGGTTTGTTTTCACAAAAGTCTTAATTGATGCTACTCTTAAAGCAGAAACTTTGGGTAGGGAATGTCACTCAGTCCAAGTATTTACATACGACACACACACACATACACACACATATAAACACACACCACAAATAGAAAAAAAATGTGTTTTGTTCTTAAATTTAGTTTAACATATATTTGATTTTAAAATTAATCACAGAAGAGTTACCTCACAAAGATAAGTCAGTTCAAGGTGAGGGTATTGTCCAAAGTGTGTGGATCACACATACCAAATTTCCATACATAGGTGTATAATTCAGTGACATCTTGTTCTACATCCAGAGTGGAGCACACGTCCTTTCACATTACAGAATAGGATATATGTGACCCCTACCTATTATCAGTCAATAACTAGAACTTACTGTCATGATCTGATATAATGATGCTACAGATAACCATTTCATCTCAGAAAAAAGTTTGCTAGGAAATTTATGTTTCTCCCAAGAAAACCAGTTATTCTTACAAACTCTGTGGATTCCTCCTTTAATATTTTTTAAATACTTGATTCAAACCTACTGAAATTCTTTATAGCTTAAAAATTCCTGCTTCTGAGAGAAATTTAAACTGTGGGTCTGCACAGATCTTATTGCTGGCACCATATTTTGACATTAAAATCACACAATGCCTCAAAATTTTTCTAAATCAATTTCTCAAAATACATTCTCCAAGGCCACACATTTATTTTGATCAGCACTTACTCCGTCACTCACTGTGTAAACTATGGACTCTAGCTGGTATGCCATTTTGACAGCCCCCATTAGGCCTCATAGCACTCACACCCACCTGATATCACAGAAACAGTTGGGACACTGCATCCCTTTTATTTTCATCTTAACAAAGGACTGTGTGTGACCCATCCTGACAGCTCACAAGATACCATGGCTCTCTGAGGAGTAAACAATGTTCACAACCAAGCCTCTTCATTCTGGGGGTTCTGCTGCCTTAAAATCATTGGTTTATCAAAACAAAAATCAATGACACTTTGAAACGTGTATGGAGACCTCACGGAAAGTTGAGAGTGTAGAACCGTTGAGTCCGCTACTACCAATGGCACCCAGCCTTCCTCATTCACTCTCCAGGTTATATGATGGTCTGATACACACCAAGCCATCTTCAGCCACAGCCCAGGGTGTGTTTCTGACATTCTGAGGGAGGGCTAGTGTCCGATCAGTTACTCAGTATTATGAAGATTTATTCCTTCCCAGAAATGAAAATCAACATTTGTACAACTTATAACCATGTTTCCTGCCACCAGACAGCATGTCAAACATCACTGGGAACAAACTTTCCCTTTGGAGACCCCTATATCCTTGGACTTCCCAAGTGATAGAGAATCAGTAGTTTGGGTGAGCCCATCACACAAACTAGCATAGTTGATTTTGACAGTTATTTTCTAAGTAGACCTTACAACTATGATCTAAATATTTTTTTTAAAAAAAAAGTTTGTTTCATTGAAGTACTTTTAAGAATAGGTGGTTCACACTAAATACATTTTTATCATATTTCTGTCAGCAATGTTTTCTGATTTAAAAATGGAATATTGGTGAGATGTCTTGAGGAACAGACTCTGTAGGCAGGCATGTGGTATAGTTAAGCATCTAACTGAGCTTTGATATTTCATGATATCTTAGTTAGGGTTTCTATTCCTGCACAAACATCATGACCAAGAAGCAAGTTGGGGAGGAAAGGGTTTATACAACTTACACTTCCACATTGCTGTTCATCACCAAAGGAAGTCAGGACTGGAACTCAGGCAGATCAGGAAGCAGGAGCTGATGCAGAGGCCATGGAGGGATGTTTCTTACTGGCTTGCTTCCCCTGGCTTTCTCATCCTGCTCTCTTATAGAACCCAAGACTACCAGCCCAGGGATGGCACCACCCACAAGGGGCCCTTCCTGCTTGATCACTAATTGAGAAAATGCCCCACAGCTGGATCTCATGGAGGCATTTCCTCACCTGAAACTCCTTTCTCTGTGATAACTCCAGCTTTTGTCAAGTTGACATGCAAACCCAGCCAGTACTCATGATTTCTGAAACTTTATTCAAAGATAATAATTGCATAAAAGGTCTGAGTAGTGATAGAAGATGTATTTTCTGAGGAAAAAAAGCAAGTACTTTACAAAGGTCAGACAGGCAGTGTTGTTGTGTCTTGCACAAGTTCTCAGACATGTTGGTTTCTAGGGGGCATCTGGGAACTCTCAGGCCAGGAAATCCACAGAGGCAGAGTTCACATCAGAGATGTTCCTTCTCACTAACCACGCCCACCCGGTGCCCAACATCAGGGTATTGCATTGGCAGGCAATGGAGAAAAACCCCTTTCTGATCATTCTGCACTTCCCTTTAATTGACTAATTAACATAACTATTATGAGGAACAAAAGGAAGAGAAGAAATTGTACATTCCCTTTCTCAAATACCAACTTCTGAAGTGTTCCTTCCATGGAAAGTTCACAGCTATTTTGCAGTTTTAACCCTGTGAACTCCGAGCTCGTCTCCACACATGAATTTTATCTGAACTACGAACTGTGGTCTTTAGCATTACCTTCTTGTTGGTTTGTTTTTCTGTGAAGTAAGGTCTTATTCTGTAGCCCAGGCTGGTCTAAAATGCACCATGTAGCCTGAGCTAGCTTTGAAGTCGTGATCTCCCTGCTTCAGCCTCCTGTATCTGGGGATTAGAGTTATATACTAACACCATGGGAGTTATGTTTTGTTTGGGGGTGTTTTGTTTCTTGTCTTAGCTTATCTGTTTTATTTTCTTATGGTCCTAGGGATTGAACCTAAGGCCTGTACAGTCCTTCCTGTACTTTTTTTCTTTACCTTTTCAATCTGGAATGTTTCCACTAGTGAAGTATTCTCTGCTTATGAGCACACCTGATGCTATTCCTCATCTTACAGATTTCAAACCTATCAGGACAGGTTAGTCATTCCCAGAGGTTTGTCGCCATCGTAAATACAAAGCTAGTCTAAGTCAATAGACATATTAACCAAAATACTTGAAACTTTTCCTAGTCACAGCCCACGTCTCAGTTTACTATTTCTGCAACTTTCTGTCCAGCTAATGGCTGTGCATATTAATCTCACCCTCTTGGGCTGTCATTTAAAATAAAGCACTTCCTCTTAAGAGTAATATTTAAGTCCTCCATCTAAGAACTAATGGACTAATACATTTATAAATTCCTCCATTACAGGAAAATAGATGGCTTCGATGCCCAGTTGGTCTAGACACAACCAAAGCCAACAGTGTTAATGACATAGTCACTGCGTAATCACACAGTCCCACACCACAAAGACAAATGGTCTTTGTGTCTTCTAATCTCAGGGGATTCTGGTCATATATTCTACCATAGAGTGTGTGAAGACACAGAGGCAAAACCCAGCAAGTGCATCAGTCAACTTACAATACCACCTCTGTTTGTATGGAGGAAGGCACTCTTCTTTCCCTGTGGCTGTGTTTGCATTTCCTCCACAGCACTGATGTCACCCTCTGCGTAGCTGTTATGTGTGTATTTGCATTCGTTCATATTGGTTCACATCAGCCTCGGGAGAGCACCTGCTTTGCTCCTACTTTTCACTCCTCTCCCTCTGTTGACCTTGAAGCACTCACCTAACGTTCACGGGACGATTTAGGCAACAATTTAATACTGGGGAATAATCCACTTTCCCTCTCCCAATTTTGTGATATTAAGCTTATTTTTTTCTTATTTTCCTTCTAAAAATACATCCTTTTTTTGAATTATATTACTTTCCTGTTTATTGAAAACCAACTCATACACACACAAAAAGGATGACTTTCTTTTGTTGTTGTTGTTGTTGTTGCTTTTCTTTTTTTTATTTTCTATATTTTTTTATTTACATTCCAAATGATTTCCTGTTTCCTCCCTCCCCAAAAGTCCCATAAGCCCTCTTCCCTCCCCCTGTTCCCCATTCAACCCTCTCTTGCTTCTCTGTCTTGGCCTTCCCCTACATCCAGTCTTTCCAGGACCAGGGGTCTCTCCTTCCATCTTCTTGGAAATCTATTAATATGTGAATTGTGTCTTGGGTATTCTGAGATTCTGGGTTAATATCCCCTTATCAGTGACTGCATACCATGTGTGTTCTCTTGTGATTGGGTTACCTCACTAAGGATGATATTTTCAAGTTCCGACTATTTGCCTAAGAATTTCGTGAATTCATTGTTTTTAATTGCAGAGTAGTATTCCATTGTGTAAATATACCACATCTTCTGAATCCATTCCTCCGTTGAGGGACATCTGGGTTCTTTCCAGCTTCTGGCTATTATAAATAAGGCTGCTATGAACATAGTGGAGCATGTGTCCTTATTGCATGCAGGGGAAGCCTCTGGGTATATGTCCCAGAGGACTTTCTATATCCTTGTTCACAGAAGTGAGTTCTGAATTGTTTTTAACTGCATATAGTTGTAAATATGCTAAGAGAAGACTGAGGGCCACACCTCCAGTTTCTCGCCAGATTTCCTCCCAGAGCTCATCTATCATACCTTCAACTGATGTATAACAAAGTTTTGCTCTGTACCTCACCCCATTACATGACCAATAAGTTTAAGAAAATATCTTTCTCTTCTCTGGAGTCTTTGCTCAACAAGGAGGTGTTAGAAAACTCCATCTCTATTCTAGCTGTGTCAGGAACTTGTTAATGTCTCCCAAGCTGACTTCTGAGCAAATAAAGAAATACACGATTTTTAATAACTGAACAGACTTGATACTTGAAAATCCCTTATACATATGGAGTCCCAAACCCAGACTTATTCAAGATGTATCTTTTTAAAACGATATGTCAGGTAGGAAAGTAAATGCTAAATAATACAGGTTTAGCTGTAACATTGCCCTGATTGGAATCTCCAGTTCTCTAATGACTGCACACTGAACCTTGAGCAAGTCAGTTTATTTCCCATTTGCTTCTTTTCTCCACCCACCCCACCCCCGCTCCCACACATATAAGGTAGTGGTGTAGCTATAGGTATAGGTACTGTAAAAGTATTATAAAAAGTAAATGTCACCACATGGAAGCCAGAGGGAGTAACCAAATCAATCCTGAGCAAAACCAAAAAAACTGGAGACAGCCCATTGCCTAATTTCAGAATACATTTCAGTGGTTCTATAATTTTGTAAAGTATGATACTGGGCTGTAAAGAGAAACTGTAACAAACAGCATAGAGCAGCTATCATGGAAATAAACCCAAGTATTGGTCTGTGCAATGATTTCATGGCTAGGTTTCACAAGGCCCAAGCAAAAATGAACAAAACCAAACATTTCATCACACAAACAAACAAAGGATTCTGCCCAGCAATGGATAGCTGGCAGAATAAATACAGAAATGTGGGAGGAGATACAGCATTTGTAAACTGTGTGTCTTAAAAGAGACCAATGGGTAAACAGTATAAGAAACTCAAATAACTTTGTAGCAAGACAACAAACAATACTGTTCAGTCACCAAACCCAGACACTATACAGATGTCAACAAGAGCTTGCTGACAGGAGCCTGATATAGCTGTCTCCTGAGAGTCTCTACCAGCACCTGGCAAATACAGAGGTGGATGCTCTCAGCCAACCATTGGACTGAGCACAGGGTCCCCAATGGAGGAGCTAGAGAAAGGACTGAAGGAGCTGAAGGGGTTTGCAGCCCCATAGGAAGAACAACAATATGAACCAACCAGTAACCCCAGAGCTCCCAGGGACTAAACCACCAACCAAAGAGTACACATGAAGGGACCCATGGCTCCAGCTGCATATGTAGCAGAGGATGGCCTTGTTGGACATAAAAGGGAGGAGAAGCCCTTGGTCCTGAGAAGGGTCAATGCCCCAGTACAGGGGAATGCCTGGATAAGGAAGCAGGAGTGGGTGGGTTGGTGAGCAGGGGGAGGGGAGGATGGAATAGGGGTTTGGGGGATGGGAAACCAGGAAAGGGGATAACATTTGAAATGTAAATTAGGAAAATATCTAATGAAAAAAGATGCAACTGATCTGGAGACAGCCCCCCTAAGATGATATGTAAGTAGCCGTAAGAGTATCCCCAATATTTCCAGTTGCCAGAGAAAGGCAACTCAGTGAGATGTTGCTTCTCTCCAAGTCAAAATGGCTCCCATCATATGTTAGTGAAAAGAGATATTGGCAGGGATGTAGAAACATCTATTAGTATAGACACTGGAAAATAGTAGCAAGGTGAGTTAAGTGATTGAAAATAATATTATCAGCCATTCTATTTTGGCCTGAGTATCTACAGGAATTGCAATGAGGATGTAAGTTATTATCTGTAGTTCATGTACATTCGTTATAACTCATAAGATTGCATTACCATCATTGATGGATAGGGCGAAATGGCATTTGTATACCATGGACTACTTTAAAAATAACATGATGTCTCTTCCCAAAACTTGGATTGTGGTAGGGGATATTATGCTAAGCAAACTAAGCCAAGCACACAAATAATCTAAGATCTTATAAACAAAAGGTCCCTAAAAAAGTGGATTTTATAGGACAGAGACTAGAAAGTCACCTGCCAGAAAGCTGGAAAGAGATAAACAAAGGAAATCATTAATCAAATGGTACAAGATTTCAATTACATTGAAGGATACTTTTACTGATCTATCACACTGCATGGTACCCAAAACTAGTCATAATGCATTGCATATTTGATAACAGCTAAAGAATAGAGTTTTAGCATTGTCACCACAGGGAGCAAGTTGATGCCAGAGCGGAAGTTACAAAGATTGCTGCGAGTGAGTTCCAAGCTACCTTCAGTTACATAGTAACAGACCAGCTTGAGCTAGAGAGGGAACCTGTCTCAAAGATAACCTCAATAAAATTTAATAATAGTAAGAAGTTGGTGATGGGCTATATTGATAGTTGGAGGTTAAAGAGTGCTTGCTGCTCTTACAGAGAATTGGGACCAGAACCCTATCAAGTGTCTGTAACTCCAGTTCTAGGAATCTAGCGCCTCTTATGGTCTCTTCAGGGACTGTATGCAGATGGTGCATATAGAGAAGCAGACATAGACACATACATAACCTGATGAGGATATTGGCCTGTTAATTGCTTTGATTTACTCTCTATACAATGTATGTATAGATGGAAACATCACTTTGTGCCCTACAAGTATACTCAATTATTATTTCACAATTCGTTTAAAAAGCTAAGTATTTACCAGTACATTTGTTCCAAACACCTCAGAGGGTGTTTCCTCCTTTCCCCTGCCAAGTGTGCTTCAGCTTATCTGTGTGCTAACTCTGGGTCTCCACGATGACACTGATGGAGACAGTTACTTTTGGAAACCTTGAAAAATGGGGTCTGAGGAAAGGCTCTTAAGTCACTGGAGTTGTGCCCTTGGAAGGTTTTTAGAATATAACTCTCTCCTAGGCTTCCTGTTTAGTAATATAAGGTCTTATACACACACCTCAGCTATAATGTCATCACACAAGAACCTTGCCGGGGCCAAGACAATATGGCTAGCCTCATTTTGGACTCTGAACCTCTAAATCAATGAGCTAAGTTTATTTTTCATTGTAAAGATAACTACCTCTGATATGTTACTCTGGTTTAGAAAGCATAATTAATACATTATATAGAGTTCTTTATTCTTGTGCTGTGTGTGTTTGTCTCAATGTGTTCAAAAGTAATTCCAAAGCTGTTTGTATGTTTCTTTTTCCTCTGTTACCAGCATCTACCTATTTCATTCACCTTTATCCTCCCCCCATAAACTCAGATCTGTCTCCTGAATGTGGCAGGAATTTAATATGCCCTTTTAAATGGATTAAACAAAACCAAGACATACCTAATAGCGTATTTGTGCATTATTTTTGTATAATGGAAATTGGTTGTATCATTTTCTTATTATATTGAAGTAAAACTACATTAAAAGCTCTTCAATTATAGCTTTCTTAAAATGCTGATGATAAAGTCATTCAAAGCTAAGGATCGCTCCCATGTTATTGATTGTCTCAAAAGTTCTGCTGTGTTCAATACTTGCAAATGTGCTGCTCTGTGGAAAGGTGAGTCACAGCATTAGAGCTTTGACACTTGGTCCTGGACAGTTCCATTTAAGATGCAGTGTCTCAGAGCACAAAGAGATGCCCTAAAACTAAGGCCCTCACATCAACAACTTTCCAGCCCTCTCCTCACCAACTACGACTTTTACCTCTGTCACAGTATTGCCCTCAGATTTCATAAGGACGAACAGGACACATGGGAACAGAAATATATTTAAAATAACTCACAAAGCAGGGAAAAATAATGTGTCAGTACTTAGTTTTCATCCGTCCAGTTTTAAGTGCCTCCTGATAATTATAACTGAGCTAGAAATAAATAACATGGGCACATACTATTCAAACTTTGTAATTACTATAACACTTCAGACAGGTATTTGTTCTTCTGGAGCTTTGAATCCAAAAACAAAAGGACTTAACGGGGAACACAAAACTTAATATTATGATAACTGGCCTGCTACAGCCCTCAGCACAGCTCACTGGGCACAGAGCAGAATTGGCATTTTCCTAATCTAAGTTCCTAAGCTGGATCGTAAGCCTGATATATCGACGATGGGAAAATCGCAGCCTTCTGGCTATCACTTGGAATTCTCATCCTTTAGAGCAGAACATCTGATAAATCCCCGCCTTGCCTTGCTTTGGCTTGCTGATAATTTCATTTCTCGGAAAGCTGAGGAGGCGGGAATGGTGAAATGGTATTTTGAACCTAATTTTACTAAATCCATGCAAGTCAAAGGTGATGTTCAAACTATTTAATAAGCAGTAGTGAGTGGGTGCCCACAGTCTCTGTGGCTTTCTGAGGCCCAGTGGTTAGTCCTTTCGCTACTTGAATGGAGGAGCGGTGGGACATGGGAAAAGAAATGGCCTGAGTACCGACTGAATTGGGCAGGGGCACCAGAGTGTTTCAAGAGAAACAGGATTAATCAAGCAGCACCTCAGTGGCTGAGCAGCAGAATAACAGTTTTGAATGTATCCACTGTGGAAATTGTAAACTGTCAAGTCCCCGTCCCTTAGTGCATATCGATCACCTACAAACTGTCTTCCAACCCTCCCGCTTATTACTTCGGCCTCCTGCATTGGTCCCGGTAACCCACAGAAAATTTCTTTAACCACAGATCTTACGATTTTCACTCCCCACCCTCCCCCAAAAAAGGCATCCTGATTCTTCTAGTCTTCCAGGCACTGTTATTAATCCATTTAATACTCTCATTGCAGAGCGAACATGAATGAATTTGATATGAAATCAAAATCTCCAGTATATTTCTCATGTCTTCAATACAAAACTGAATAAACTTAGCCGAAGTATTAGGAGATAGTCGATTACTTCAACATTTTTTTTAAAGTTTTGTAAAATTTTTTCCTTAGTTACTTGTGTGTGTTGTTGTTGTTGTTGTTGTTGCTGCTGCTGTTGTATATGTGTGCGTGTGTGTGAGCATGGGGCATTGACTTCTCTCAGAGTTGGAGTCACTGAAACTTAGGGATGCTTAGCTTGTTAGCGAATGCTGGGACTTGAACACCAGTCTTCACCATGAAGCAGGTGTCCTTAACCACTGAGCTATCTCTCCAGACCCTGGTCCATTGCATTTTTGTTCTTGTTATTTCGTCTTATTCCATCTGCACTAGAACTCAAATGAACAATCTATCTATCTCTAAATATAAAACACACTTTTGCACTCCTGAGATTTTTTTTTTCTGTTGTTGTTTTGGCTGGAATGCAAGAGCCTTCTGGGTGGAAACACTTTGTAGAACACATTAAATGTAATCTTCATCTGTCTATTTCCATATGGCAACTTCCATACTGAGATGATGAAACCAACATCTTTGCACAGTTTACCATGTAATGACGCATGTATCTGATCTCCCCTGTAGACACTCCTCAGGTAAGAGCCAATGGGGGATTTTATTCTGTATACTGATAGCTCTTAGAAATAATGTGCATGCAACTGCCTTCCAATAGTCATTTGGTAAATGAAGAAATGAATATCTCATAAAACCGAAAAATAGGGGGAATGATAAAACACTGGCAGACAAGTTCTCATCCAAAGAACTTATCTACCAAGAGAAAGGAATGCTTTTCTTGCTTGCTAAAAGGAAATATTCTTAAGTTTAGTGAAAGGTGGATCAGAGTGGGAATCCTAGCACAGTAAGTGATCTTACTGGGGGGAGGGGAAGGGGGAGGGTCCACAGACAATAACTCTGGACTTCAAGGGCAACTCAAGCTAGGGTTAGGAGAACTAAAGAAGCTGTGAACAGAAGGGAAGCTTCGGACTGGCCTTCTGAGTACCAGCACAGAAAAGTCAGACAGAGATGAGATTTCAAGAGTGTCGACACCAACAGTAACAATGAGCTGAGATTTCAGTGATGTCCACAGCAACCTTAACAACAGCATAGAACGTGTTATCCAGACAACAGGGTTTGTCGGGGTTCTATTGTTTGGAAGATTGATCAATTAGCTAGGCATTGTGTGGTGCACTTCAACTGGAAGAAGAGAGGCACATAAGAAGGGGCAGGCCCAGTCTGTGAGAAAGCACTAACAATGCTATGAGGTGATCCTGGTGTGGAACAGGGAGTGCTGACGATGCCAGGACTTTCACATTCAAATCAGAAAAGGAACCAAAAGCAAATGATTCTGCTGTGTTTAAACCAGCAGAATCTTTAGGCGTTGGTCCCCACGCCTAAGAAAACTCAGTCCAAGGAACTACCATCAGTAGACACTGCTGTGAAGCTACTGCAGAATCCTTGGAGTCACCAGAGGAAGAGAGAAGTGTGTGAAGGGCAAACACCAATAAAAAACTATGTCCCATTTAAAATGGTTGTGGAAAGTGGCTTGAAAACTAGCCTTTTGTTATACACTTTCAGTACTTCTTAGAAGTGGAACAGTTTCAGAACATAAAAGAAATCTCATCAGTCTTTTGCTGTTGAAATCTTCTGTTGGTTTTTTGCCTATATACCATTTTAATTTTGCAAAATTGTGCAACTCTCCTTAAGTCTTTGGAACCCTCTCTAATTAGTTTTATACAACATTGATTAGTAGAAGTTGGACTTATATTTAAAAAAAAACAAACAATGTTTTGTTTTACATTTAAAAAACTATAGTTCAAGTTCAAAAGCCAAAAGCTACAAACAGAAACTATGACAAGCACAGAGGAACTCTCTGTTTATTTAACAAATTTTCTTTAAAGCTAAGGTTATAGAGAAAACAGAATAATCATTTGAAAAGTCACCTTCCTCCCATTAATTTTGTGATAGAATAAGTAACCAACTAATTAAAAGTTAATATGTGCCAGGCATGCAAGCAATGGCCTTCTATACATCTTACAAAAATGTAGTCTATGCTACATTTTCTGAAGGGAAGCATAGTTCTAATGAAATTAGTCATTCTTGTGCAAACAAGAATGTTGGAATAAACATTCCTTTACTACCAGCCATGGTATACATTGATAAAACTCTTATTGGAGATCAACATTGTGTTATTTTCCAAAGCTTAAGATGTCTTTCTTATTATCTCCACTTCTCTACAGTATTCTTTACTAAAAATTAGGCAAATGCACAAAGACCTCCAAAGCCATGTGTAAAAAATGTAAAACTGTTCCCAACAGTAAGGACTTGGATCTTCTTTCCACATGCTATCACTTTAAGCATCTACCTCACTGCCTCTTTTCTTGAGTGTTAGGAGTCAGTCCCAGGAACTTTTCCTGCCCAGTAGACAAGATCTCTGCTGGTAAGTCACACACCCAGTGTGATGTATGAAAAGGGCATATCGAGTGGAGACTGTGTGGGATCTAGGCTCACAGAGTGCAGTCAAAAGGATATGTCCCTGTCACTGGTGGTCATGTTCCTTGCCACAGAGGTACATTCATGGCACTCAGTTCTTGGTGGCATCAGGGGCCATGGCCATAATTCTGATAATTACTTTAGGTGGCTGAACCTCCAGCCTCACCAGCCTCCCCTAATTCTGTGCAATATATGTTCCTTCTAAGCTGTACCCCCTTCCTTTAAACTGTCCAGAATGCACTTCATTGTATGCAGTCAAGAACCTTTGATAACACAATCTTAAATCAGAGATGAAGGTTTTTGCCATATACTAAGTCTTCTCCGTAAACTTCAAACTTTGTAAATATTGAGCTTGACTCTTATTATCTACCCCGAGGTGATTCACTGTGATGTTTATGGTTTTTCAAATTTTCTACCTTGAGTGGTTTTCTGGATTGCAAAATTTAATCCATAAACTGCACAAAACCCACAAAGCTCATTTTCATGAATTTCAAAGAGGTTATGTGTGTAACTCCTTTCATGAGATTGAAAAGTTAGCAAGAAAAGGGGTGTGATAACTGGTTGCACAGGCATCCTCTACCCATGGTTGTATTCACAAACCTCTTCAATGCTTGTCTTCCTAGGAAATACATCTAAACCTCTTGCTCCCAACTCTATCATCATTCTAGTTCCAAGAACACCAGCATGCCTGTCAATTTGCACTGATAGTTGTCTTTGTAGGAAATATCCTATTACTCCTGAGGCAAGAGATATTTTTAAGAGCATTTAGAATTTGGGCTCCTTGTGTACTGTGAGCAGATGAGAGGGAATTAACAGGGAAACAAATGTCTATAGCCCTTCTTTGACTTCTCCGATGTAAACCATCTCTCTGGGCTGCCATCTTAGAAATGAGAGAAAACTGTGCACAGGCATATTTGCTTTCCCTGCCTCTCTTTTATATGGTTATTCTCTATCCAGACGTGGCAATTTTCATATATCTGTTCATTAAGTCATTTATTCAACTAGTATTTGTCAGGTGCTCACTACCTGCAGTGCATTGCCACCTTTCTAAGACCCAGAGTCTCTGTAACAAAAGCAATCAATAAAGGTTCCTCAGCTCCATGCAGCTTGCATGCAATGATTGCTAATACTATGAGCCCCAAAGGTTATGTACTTGATAAGATAATATAGATGTGCAATCAAAGCTGAAGACAATTAACCTGTGCATTAATGTGAACGTCAAGGTGAGACATTAAGTAACATCCCGATTACTGGAACATTTGAACCATACAAAGGAGATGAGTTGAAGGACCTACGTATAGACTTGTTTTTAAAAGAAATCAACACTAGCATGAGACCTAAACTAAACTCATAGATGTTGATACACATTTTGGGAGGAAACCTTGGGGCCTGTTTTACTTCCGTATAGTTGAATACATTTCACTGAATATGAGACTATCAGGAAATAGATGCCCAAAACATAATGTACAGTTTTAGAGTTCAGTAAGGAATGGGTCATAAATGGCATCTAGGTTGGTCAAATGACACACAAAGCAACATGCCCACTCAGAACACTGCATATAATGTGGAATATTAAAACAGTGGTGTGTGTTCTTAAAGAAATATTTTGCACAAAGAAAGTTTCCCCCTGAACAATTATCCGAGGAAACTGGAAATTTTCTGAAAATAGAACACACACTCTTAGAGAAACTAATTTCTTGAGAAGGTTCCTTAACAAAGAAGAATTCTGCCCCTTATGTACAACACTAAGGTGCCAAGCTAGAATAAGAAGGTTAGAATTACAGAGATGTTTCAGATCAATCCTGGGTGAAACTGAATAGGGAAGAAAGGCCCTCAGAGAACCGAAATGCCTCCCCAACACAATGAGATGCGTAAAAAAATGTGAGGACAGTGGATCAGCCAATCATGGGCTAGAATGCAAAAAAACTTTAATTTCAACATATCAGCACTAGTTCTGAAAAGATGTAGATGTCTTTGGATGGCAGGGTTGACCACAGGAGACTCTGCCTTCTGGGTAAGTTACCAGTGTTGTGAGTTTGCATGTTCAGACCTGCCCAAAGCAAGTTCTCAGACACCAGTTCCATTCAACTATTTAATCTGTTGCCGTCGACAGTGAGTAGCCATCGCTTCCCCCGAGTTTTCATTACGCTCTAAGAACCAGCCGGAGGTGACCTCCAGCCGTTTATTTTTAGGAAAAAAGTGATGCCCAATGGATCCTGTGTCATTTGCATCCGTGGATACTGAACCTTCAGTCTGTTCCTTCTCAGCACTTGGTGTGGGAACTGGACAGTAACAATTTGTAAATCTTTCAAAGAAACGTGAAAATCAGAGAATGAGCAATGCTGGAGCCTTGATGGTTCACAGATTAGTGACCTGCCATTAAGAAGTGCCTGGCATCAGGTCGGGGAGCTGGAGCCATAAACATTATCAGCTAACACCGAGTTTCCTGGAGCCGCAGAAAGAAATGAGTTTGTTACTGCTTCTGGTATTAATCATAATAAGTGCTTTATCTAAGCCTGTCATGTTTAGTTTCTCGGTGCAATTTACCTCTCAGGCACACTGTTCGTGGTATCAGCTGGCCTTATCTTTTAACTTATAGTCTTCAAGTGCCTAAATGTATTTCCTCCAACATTCCCACAATTAACACGGCAAAGTCAACATGTGGTATTTTAAGACAATGCTGTACCACATTATGAAAGACAGAGTTGCTGAGGCCAGGATACTCCTAGCACCTGTCGAAAGCTCACCAGACAGCCCCGATTCTTGGGTTAATTGTGGTTTTTAGATGTGGAGTCCAAGTACGAGCATTAACATATTCATTTATCTCATCTGTTACCTTTCTCAGGAAAACAAAATAGAGATCCCTTGATCCTATATCCTGATTTTATTTTATTATCTGACACTCCTTAGCCAATGCAGTCAAGTGGCAGTAAAGTGAGGGACTATACAATGAAGCTGTGATTCTACAAAGCATAGACTAGCAGGAGGGTCACAGTCAGTGAGCAAGAGATTTGAGACAGTAGCAGCGCAGAGATGGACATTTTGGCAAATGTGTCATGAGGGGCAAATGTGTATGTAGTCTTATAAACCTAGTCCGCAGTTCACATAGGAGAAAGATGTGTCCCTAGAAGGAAGATATGGCTTGAAGCTTAGGCAGCTAATAATATTCCACTCTGCACAACCCTATTTCATTGTAGTCCTCTTATGATCTGCTAATAATCCTTTATAATTAAGCTTCCAGGATAATATTAAAATGTAATCCACATGAACACCAATCGCAATGTCTTTCAAGGGCTGAAGTGGTTCTCGCTTCCGGCCCTGCATGACAATCACCAGGCAGCTTTAATTTCACATTTTTAAATGGTTTGCCCCAAGATTTAAAGAAAGTTTATGACTTACTTCAATCCATAAACGCAGTTGAAATAGGCCTCAGTTAAACCCACACTGTTAAAAGTTTGTCGAAGGTATAGGTCTCATGACTTCACGTTTTTCCCTCTTTAGAGCTAAAAACATCTGCAGCATCTCACGGAAGAGAGAGAGGTTCCCTTCCAGCAGGACCTGGAATCCGATGGAGCATTCGTGGTGAGAGAAGCTGTTCATACCAAGCACTGAAAATGGGTGACATGGGGCAATAAAAAATGTGATTATTATATGTGAAATTAAACCCTACTCCCATATTTGAATGTAGTGCTTAGAATATTTTTATTTCTTCTTTTTTAGCATATTATCCTCCCTCAAACCTTTATAAATTCATTTTGCCCAATAACTGAGTAATAATTTGAATCAATAATAATTTCTAGAAGTATCATATTCAAAATATATTACTTTAACAGATGTATTCACATATTCCAGTACAGATTGCTTATGAACATTAAATCTATTTCAGAGAATTGTTCCTAGAATATTATGACTAATGATACTAGAGTTAGTACAGTTTTTCAAAATACATCATCTATTTAACCTGATAAAATTTAACTTATAGCAAAAGTATAAGTCAATTCACTAACCACAAACAAACACAGTGAATTGGGGCTGGACAGAAACACAGTGAGTGGGGACCAGAGAGACCATCAGATAAGAGAACAGTCTGTTCTGATTCTTCCATTGCATGGCAGGAAAGGAGCTGAGGTGAAAGTCACAATGTTATAATTTAAAACCATGGTTTGGACACTCGCAAGGATGAAAACAGCCAATTATCGTATAATCTTGTAAAAGGTTATATTTAATTTATAATTCGCAGATAACAAAGTGGCATTTATGCAGATTGTCAATGGCAGTACAGAGTAGGAAAACGGTATGTTCTCAGATGCAAAATAATGCTTTTATGATTTTAACTAGACTTGTGAAGTGCTAGGAAAAGATGGTTTCTCCTCAAGTAGCTGTTTGGAGAAGATTACGATCAGACAGTGGAGCAAATCCAAACAACTGTGTTGAGGAGGAAAGTTTATTTATATAGTTTTAAACAAAAGCAATAGACAAAGTTCAAAGGGCGTGCATTATGGATATCACCTAAACCATCTAAAAGAGCTCACATCAGGTCAATAGTAAGAATGACCTTGCAAGTTTTCTAAGAAATATTGAAAGAGAACACTTCTATTTTTATAGATGTTTTATATAATATAATCCTAAGCATAAAGAATATCAGCCTAGGTACTAGTAAAAGTCAAACTTATCATACAATGCTAACTTCATGCCAGGTCTGTAACAAATATTGATGACATTTAAAAGAGGAAGGAAGAGGAGAAGGAGGAAGAGGAAGAAGAAGAAGAAACAAAAAAGGGTCTCTCTTCTTAGAGCTGTTATTCTAAAGATCTGGAGATGTGGTACAGCGAAGAAGAAAAATAAGAATAAGAAAAATTAAGCTAAACACACGACACAGAACTCAGAAGCAAAGGTTCTTGGTGGGACACGATGTGAACTCTGGGTGAGCTAAATGAATGGAACTGGACATGCAGGGGGTGTGCATAACTGTAGAGAACACATATTCTAGAGATGTATTCAAATAAAACATTTTAAAATATTGTACATGTAGCACAAGATAATCAGTCCAGGACAGTATTCAGTTTTCAGTCCTTATCAAACAGAACAGAGTCAACCGCAGTATGGCATTTCTGTAACAAAATTAAGTCGAAAGTCCAACCTACCCAAAAATATACCAAGGAGGCAAGACCTAATGGAATCTTGACTAACAAGGGTGATCCATACATGGTAAAGGTGGCTGCTATGTGATGTGGTAGTGATGGACTTGGGATTTAGAATCACAATGCCTGTCATCCAATTCTAGATCTGACACTTCCCAGGGCTGTGATCAAGGCAAGAGATTAAACCTCCAGAATCCTTAGTTTTCCCACATGCAAGATGGGTTGCTTAAGAGATCATATGTCAAAATACATGTAAGTTCTTGATTTATTATACATGCACACACAGTTATATGGGTTGATCATTTTGTACATCATTTCTAGAACTTAGCAAATGCTTTAAAATCCATCCCAGAATTCAGCATTCCTGCTATTTTGAGGCAGTGTAGCTGTCCTGATGGAGAATAAACAGAAGGGCAAGGATGAGAATTGCAATTTACAAAAGTACCAGATACCCATAAGTGTTGCCCTCCTGTTTAAATGCACTTCAGCAGATGTACCAAGCTAATTGTGCTGGATATGTTAGCAGGAAATGATTTCAGTAAGAGAAGGAGGCTGCTGGCTGGTGCGAATCAGCAAATGCTTGCTCTTCTCTTCCATTCATCTCCTAAGGTGACGCAACTGCCTTTTCCCACTAAAAGCTAATGGTGACAATCTTTCTTAATAGAAACAAGGTTTTGAACTGAAGCGAATACAGTGAGTATGAAAACAGAGCCAATTTCTTTGCTTTACTTCTTGTTTCTTCCAGCCACTGGGAAAGGGACTGTGAACCGCTGAGCACACTGCTGTTGGAGTCTTCCAAACTTGAGCTGGAACTCTGCCACTTGCTCTGCTGGTGTCTCCCAGGCCAGGCCACTCTACACCCAACTCTTGTCCTCTTGCCCTACTCTGGACCAACCTTTCCCTCCACTGCAGACCAGCGATGAAGTTGATATGTGTCTCTTGACTACTGCAGTATAAAATGATCTCTCTCTCTCTCTCTCTCTCTCTCTCTCTCTCTCTCTCTCTCTCTCTCTCTGTGTGTGTGTGTGCATGTGTGTGTGTGTGTGTCTTTCTCTCTCTGTCTGTCTCTCTGTCTGTCTCTCTCTCTCGCTCTCTCTCTCTGTCTCTCTCTCTGTCTCTCTCTCTCTCTGTCTCTCTCTCTCTCTCCCCAAATTCTTGCATACTAACCTGCTTCTTTATGTCCTCTTTGCTCACACCCAATCTTATTTACATCAGATATAGACATTCAATTCTACAGTGATTTTAGCAGTTTCTGGAATTTGCCAGTCATGCCCTCTCTAGAACATTTGTTAAATGTTCCACTCAATTTATTTTTAGGGTGTTTCTATAAAAATTAATTTTGAGCTTCAACTAATAAAATTACCAAATAACACCTAGTACAATTTCAAAGTGATTGACTAATAAATAGCACTTACTAAATAATGCCTCTCTTCACGGCTTGACTCCAGTGGTTCCTTTAGCTCAATAGTCCCACATAAAGACTTCATGGTATATATCTTTGCCTGTTCTCAAGACCTTTACTGATATACTTAAATTAATGCATTTTTACTCTCTTCAATTGCTTTCCTTTTTATCATGGGCATATTATATATCACACTTTTAAATTCTAGTTATTTTTTACAAGCATTTATTAAAATTGACACTAGGTTTCTTTGCAAATTTGTTTTAATATGATTGACATGGTAAGTAGTATTCATCACTCTCTATTTGGTAAGTAATGTAGCATTTAGAAGTAAGTTGTTTCTCTAGTGATGCAAAATCAACCTCATTTCTCCTACTAGTAAAGTTATTCTTAAGTTGTTAACAAACTGAAATTTGTTTCTTGATAATCTGTGTTTATTACTTTAAATACACAGGCAACACACAGAATATATTCTAAGTATTGAGACACTTGTTTTTAAATGGTTGCATATTAAGTTACAAAGAAGCTGCGTGAACGCTCTAGAAGCAGACATTTCCTAGACCTGTTAGTGATCATAATTTAATAAACTTATAAGTAAGAACAATAAAAGTTAAAATACTGAAAGGTAAGCACGCAGAATAAATAATGACAATATTTACGTTTAGTTCATACATGCAAGTTTTTATCATCTATGTAGTAGAATACGGTTGCCACATAAAAAGCTTTCACACATAAGAAAAAGGTTTGCAACTTAATGAAGTAGTAAATAATGACAATTAAGCAAAGAAGTTGGAATAAGGTAATAACATAATGACAAACTTTATTCATTCTTAAAGTCAAGCAAATATAAATTCACGCATATCAGATTCAAAAACAGCTGGAGGAATGACAGGTGGGTAGTGGAACAGGCCATGAGGCCAGTGACAATACACAAAGGGAGTGAAGACATAAATACATGTGCCCCCTTTAAAAGGCAACTCAGCACTGGGTGCACAAACACAGATATCATCCAATCTACTCATTTCACCTCTAAAAATTTATCCTGAGAAAATAATAAATGTAAAAAGAGTAAATTCAAAGGTGAAGACAGCTGAAAGCCAATGTGTTGATCCAAAGGTTAAATTATTATGAAAGTGTCCATTTACAGTAGAATGCTCTTACAATATATAAGCAATTGACTTTCAGGATAATTTTTTAAGAACATGCTACATTAGGTACTATATAACCCTGTTAAGAAAGTCAACCATCAAATTGGTGGGGACTGGTCAGAAGTAGAATTCCATTTGTTAACAGTCCTTATTTGTTTATTCCTTCTACTATGTTCAAGTCCCTCCCACCATTGCACCTATTTTTAGTTTGTAATGTCATTTATAATTTTAAATACAAATATTAGTCACTTAATAAAAGGGTGACATATTTGTTTACTGGATAAAGCATGTTCCAACTACTAGGTAAATCTTCATGTGAAAGCCCCAAACCACAGAACTTCATTGGGGAGATTTCTTTTCAAATTGAAAGCATCTAAATCCTGTTTCCAGTGTTCTAAAGTTATGCCATTACTCATTGGGAGAAAGAGACAAAATCTGCATAGAAATTGCTTTCCTCGTCTTCCTTCTAACCACCAAGCATGGTTTCTTCGGGCAATCTTTATGCCTTTGACAAAACACCCTATTTGGTTTATTTTAGGGGCTCTAATTATTTATTTCAAATTCCTAGAGCAAATGAGACTCTCTGAAGACTCAAGTGTGGTCAGTCCTGTTTTACCACCGTTTAGACCAAGACTTCAAAGTCCATGAATTAGGCCAGTGCTGTTTAGATTTTGTTCTAACTACAAACACACCATAATGTGCAGAGCTGATAAGAGATGTGATCAATAGCCAGATAACACCTTACAGCTGGCGCTGTAGAAAGGGGAGATAGGACAAAAATGACCCGATGTTTCCAGCATTTGTTTATAGCCTATTGATCAATGGTGAAAGCAGAGCCAGTGTGTTCTGAACAGCATGACTGCTCAAACTAGGGTTCCTTACAGCATTATTAGCAAACCAAAATCCAGACTGGGTAGAGGATTTTAGTGTATTTGTGTGTGTGTGTGTGTGTGTGTGTGTGTGTGTGTGTGTGTGTGTTTGTGTATGTGATTTCAATTTAATAGGTATTTTCAATAATATATTTTGACATTTACCTTAGTACCATTCTAAAAATATGTTCTTTGCTGCCTAACTCAAGAGCAAATAAAAAGGCATTCAATTATATCTCAGGGTGAGTGGTTTAAAATCAATTCACTTAGTATCTCAAAGAATCAAAGTCACCTGAAAAATGTGATTATTTTGTGTGTGTGTCAGAAGACTTGGAAGAGTCCGTTTTCTCCTTTCTTCCAAGTGGTTTTTGGGAAATCAGGCTTGGGGTCCAGTGCAAGTACCTTTATTTACCGAATCACCTTGTTGGCTACTCAAACCTATTTTAAACAAACAAACAAATAAAACCACTAAAGCTCTAGAAATAATTCTAATATGGAGCCCAAATGTTCTTTGTCATGTGACTCTTACATAATCTACATTCCTTTAAAAATTTATCAGCCCCTGGTTCATGATTATAGAGTTTAACACTGGGAATTTAAGTGAGGTTTAAGTATATTTGTATGAAGGAGAAATTGCTGGGCTGCACTGATCTTATCTGCATGCCAGCTCCATCCTAAATTTTACACCAATAGTATCCCCAGGAATAAATGCAATACTGTCATGGTCACGATGTTCCCCATTGTTGAGGAGTGGGGAATATGAATAAAAAGTGAGTTCCAGCTAGAGAATGGTAGGGCTGAGTGTGAAACTACAGTCTATCTCAACATCTCAACAGTCTGTACTCTTTACCCCTTTGTAGAAAGATTAAGAAAATTTTCTTATACTTTGAATCCCTGTGTTAAGGTATGCATCTTTAAAATCCTATATTCTAAAAGTATATTCTAAAAAGTTATAAATGCAACACAAGTAATGCAAAGACTACTTTAAGGTGAAAAACTATTTTTTTTTTACCATCTATCCTTATTTTCTGGCCTCTGACATCAAGGGAAAGACTCAGTTATCGTCCAAGACCCATTCTCAGATTATATCCCTGAAGCATCTCTCCATAGAATTTAATTCATTGTGGTAATAAGGCTAGATTTCAGAAAACAAAATACACCTTTAACTGGTGCTAGATACAAACTCTTAGAAGACGTGCACTATAGAGGTTGAATTTTGAAATTTCATCTTGTCTCTGATTTTAAACTTCGTCAGTTACCAAAGCAAACATACACAAATTGGTCAGCTTTAAAACAAACTTTATCTGACATGTGTTGTTTGACAATCAGTCCCTGGTGTTTCCTGATGTGTAGAAGTCAGCCAAGGTGATTAAGTTACAGCTTCACAGAGTAGTGAACTCTACCAACAGTAAAACAAATACTCTACTTAAAAGGAATAAAAGAAAGAACATAGGCCATGGAAGAAGAGAGGGGAAGACTTGAAAGGAATGCGGAAAAAAAATGTTTAATAACAATCCCCTTTCTAAGTAAATTCGTTTTACCTTTTAAATAAGAAACAAGCCAAATGTTTATTTTTTCAATCTATTTACTCAGAAGCAAATGTTTGCATTTATTGCATAAACTGTAAGCTACAATTAGACATACAAAATGTGTGTGTGTGTGTGTGTGTGTGTGTGTGTTTATATCTTCAAGTCCCCTTACTTCATTGAAGCCACATCTGGGTGTTTGTTTTGCATAAGGAGCATTCCTGTCTTTCATCTTTTGCTCTGTGGGTGGGAGTTGGGGAGGGCTAAGCCTTGCCCTTCTTGTTCTTGTAGAAAGCCTGTGATTAAATGAGAGAAAACCAAAGTTGCTCATTAGAAGTCATAGTGATTCCCACCAGGCTTTGAGGAAGAGTTCAGATTCCTTACCCAGAGGCTGAGTGAAGTTTCATTACATTTCCTAGGAAGCCAAACTCAATGGAACTTTAAATGTGCCTGGGAACAGTGTCTTCGTGCAAGATCTTCCCTGCTGTGGATTCTTGAAGCTGCAGAGGCAGGCAGACCCAGCTATGCTTGGAAGGTAGTGTGGTTGTTCTTTCTGAATAAAGGATGAGTGAGTGTAAGAACGTTTTTTCACCTTCTTAATTGAATTGCTTCCTTTAAATTCTTGCTTAATTCGATGTCGTTTAAATGCCAGGCGACAGCAATTTACATTTACTCATTTGGAAATTTCATCCCGTTATTTGTTCATATCAGACTCATTTGAGACCTGTCTGTAAACAATATTCAAATTCACTGTCATGCCACAAGAATTAGTGTGCGTGCGTGAGTATACATGTATTGGGGGAGGCAGCAGATAGAGAAGAGGTAAATTAGAAGAGTCATCTTAGAAATGAACAAAGAGTAAGTCTTTGTAGCAATCAAACTGGGTTTTCTGTTTGTCCTGCTCTCTCATCTCAACATTGGTTTTGACCTCATCCTGATGATTAGGAAGCGTTGGTGTGCGACTGTGTGGCTCAAGGAAGGGGTATATATATATTTTCACAGAAGACTTTGTAAGATTAAGACCTCTCAGTGTTGCTGATCCATCTGCTTCTTTAGGGCCCATATTTCGGAGGGAGTGCCATGTGATTTCATATCGGGATGTTCATAACCCGAGTTCTTAAGCTGTGTATGAAACAGATTTCAAGGGATCCAGGCCTGATTAAAACAGTTAGCCTGCTCACATCCCCCTATTTACTGTGGATTACTGGGAGGGAAGTAGGGGTTAAATCCGCAAGTCTTCCAGCTTCCCCAGAGGTTAACCTGGCAGCCAGCTTGGCACCCACAGGAGAGCTGACAGGTAGCAGGATTTGTCTAAGCAGGCTGCCTGAGAGCCAACAAGGCAAACTGAAGCTCTGGATTAGTTCTGCATTATGTTGTCAGGGTGAAGGCTGATGGACAAACTGCAGAGGAATAAAACGCAAGCTGTTTGGGGAGAGAGGCAGCGTGCATAGCTTCCATTTTTCAAGAAATGACAAGAAAAATCATTAATAATTTGTAAATCCATGTCCATTAACTTTTCTCTTTGTTTCCCAAGACAGCCTTTTTAACGTGAGTCTGCCACTGTCCCATATCTCTTCTGCCTAGTGACAGATGGCAAGATAGATATGAAATTGGATTCATAAAATAATACCTCCGTCTCTATGAAAGACACTTTGTTCTCCTAATACCAGGCTGTCCCCCACTCCACACCCAGGATGAAAGGCAACTTTGACACTGAGATAGCCAAGCACACATGTTCTCTCTCTTCCCTCTGTGATAAATTTTTATCATAATGGCATCGCTTAGTAAAATAGCCAGAATAAAATAAATATCATGACACTATTAATACACTTATTATGGTGATAAAATGAGATACATGGCCTCTTTCCCCTACCCTTCATTTTCTTCATGAAAGAAGTTGTGAATTAGTCTTTGGAGCTACCTGAGGTAGTTAATAGTTATGAATATTCAACAGGCTTAATAAAAACAAATTTGCTCTCTGTATAGATTTATGTGTGTGTGTGTGTGTATTTCTAATACAGGATTTAAATACTTTCCTCAAGAATTGTGAAGTACTTTTGATGACAAAAATTCAATGTACTAACAGGTCTAACATTGTATAGCAAATTCAGGTTTTTTTTCTCTCCCTCACAAATTGAATAATGTACATTAGCATTTCCTAAAGTAAAAATTAACTGTTCTCAGACAATAGTTCTCTGATTAAAGTGGCCCTAGGAAATACTTTCTAAATTCTTCCAAAGAATCAAAACCACAAGTCTCTGAACATCTTGGGTTTGATCTGACTTATCATTACCAATTTATAAGAGTTAAAATCAACGGACCTTTGAAGATAATGAGAATAGCTCTCGAACACTTATCAGACATGCATGGGATATTTATTTATCTTCTCAATTATTTCAAAACACATTTTCTAAGTAGAGTGCCTTTCTTCTTCACATGAAATAGTGTAGAGTTAAGTCCCAGCTCTTCAGCCTGGGCCCTGCATCATACATGAAGTAAAGAGAGGAGAGTCATAATATAAAGAAAGGGTCATATTTGTCTTGGGCAAAACTTCATCTGGACTGTCCATCACCCACAGTAAATATTCCACAACTTTGCAAATGAATCAGAAATTAAAAAAAAAATGATGCCAAAATCTACTGAATTCACTTAAAGTCCAAAACAAAGTAAAACCTAGAAATCTTATTTCTCTCAATATTATTCTCCTGGATAATGTTAATATATGAAACACACTAGAAGAAAAGCCAGGAAGATACATGGACTACAACTGCTTTTGGGGAATCATAGCTTTGGGCCTAAAGCTATGCAACTGTTTTCCTATTGTCAGTTAATCCAGTGTGCTCATAAACAAATGCTCAGGTCTGTGCTTACCTGTAAACAAGTTCAGCATTGATCATCATTATACAAAGCATTATTTAAACATGAGTCAGTGACAGCAGTCACATCACCTTTAAAGAAGTCCATGATTCACCTGAGCATCTAGACACAGCCTTTCCTTACCCATTAACGATCATTAAAAAAAAATTACTGGCTTCTTTGTTTCTACTAAGACCTCATGTTGATTGTATGAGTGTAGTACTGAATACGGCTTCAGAGAACTGTCAGAGCTCTGTCTTCCCCTGACAAGAGAGTGTTCTCCTTCCCTGGGAATCAACACTTCCTGTTTCCATGCTGTATTACATAGAGAAATTATTTCTTTCTTGGACTTTGAGATAGCTTTGGTTGCCTTGGATACCACCTTGCTTCCTTAGGATCGAAAGCCTCAGCTCTGCTGAACACCTTTAAACTCTAGGCAGGAGCCACGTATTCCAACATACCCTAAATCAGCAAATTCTGCATATCAGTGTTCATCTTATGATTCATAACAGTAGCAAAATTACATTTTATGAAGTAGCAATGAAAATAATCTTAGGGTTGGGGGAGTTACAGCAACATGAGGAACTGTATTAGGTTGCAGTATTAGGAAGGTTAAGAACCACTGCTCTAAATGGAAAGATTTTAGGTTGTATATTCACTTTTCTTACAAATCACAGCCGGTGGGAGGAGGGGCTCATCCTGTCAAAGAAGAGGAGGAGGAGAAGAGAGATGGGGGAGAAGGAATCTGAGAGGTAGGGGATTCCTACCTTTGGGAGTAGGGGACAACATTTGGCATGTAAATAAATAAATCACAGAACAAGCTAGCCACAAATTTAGTTGTGAAAGTACAGAAATTGAGTTTTTGTTTCCTTGCTTGTTTCTAAAAACATGCAAGCACTAAAAAAAGCAGTTAAAATATATTTCATTTTAAGTCATAAAATAACAATGAGAGTAACTAACCCCTGCATATAACTACTAAGAAAACCATGTTGAAATAGGAGCAAAGCTTATGAAAAACCTCAAAGGATGTTTGTAGAATAAGAGAACTTTATTTAACTGCCATTCACTTTATGTACACAGAAGAAGCAATGGAAAAACAAACACGTGGGCTATGGTTTGGAGTTGTATTAAAAACTCTAAATGTTTACAGTTTTAAATATGCTAAAAGATTGGCAGAGGAAAGAGACACTTCAAAAGATATTATATGGGTGGCAGTTACTAAATCACTTACTGAAGCCCTCTGCAGGGGAGAATTCAAAGCAAGTTGTTCTTCCCCTTTTCCATTTTCTCAAAGCTAAGGGAACTGCCAAATATTCTAGGCCAAAGGCTACCTGCCTTTTCCATGCCTATACTAATTGGTATGACATGTTGGATAAATCCTCAGTGTTGAATAAAGAAAAAATGGGAGGGTAAAAAAGAAATTAAAGAATCTTGGAACTTCTTAAACTAACTGGTTGATTAATGGCTCCAACTGCTCTATCACAGTCCCATCACCTGCTCTCCTTTGTGATTGACCTCACCCCTACAGAAAGCAACAGAAACCCTTTCTGACCTGCAAGGGTCTAGTTGGAGGTGTGAACCCTGGCTTGATCAGCTGTCAAGCCTAATGACACTTGAGATGGTGACAGGCTATAAACACTAAGAGTGCCTTTTGACTAAGAATCCTGGAGATCTTTCTACCCTCTCACAGAGAGATGCTGTCCTGGAGGAAAGACAGCAGAAGACTGAGAAACATAGTCTTGGTTCCAGAAACTGGCTCTTCGGAAGCCAGCCAAGATGCCAAAGGTGATGAAGAAGGAAGAAGCAAGGTGTAAGAACACTGGTTAATTATTGATGCTATTGGCCTACATATAGTAGTCAAGGTTGAGAGAATGAATTATCTCACCAACAGAGAGAGATCAAAGAGTTTTCAAAGATCATGGAGAATATAAAATAAAGATTCACAAATGAGAGTAAGGACAAAGAGTGAGCATTAAAACCCAAACAGAGTTGGAACCAAAACATGGCACAAAACTGAAAGAAATGGGTCTTAGGCCAAGTGTAGGAACAGAAACTCAAAACTCATAGAGCTATGTGGGCAGAAGACGGCAGGGGTGATTGCTCTTACCATAGACCTTTCTTCTTTATGTTATAACTAATACAAATATCATGACCACTTACCCAATAAATCCTGCTAATCTGAACAATATTAAGATTACACAAGGACAAACTCAGTCAGGAGAGACACATGTTCTCTCCTTTGCTTTCGCACACACTGGTAATCTTGTGCTTTGTACAAAACTAGAACTTTGTACCAGAACAAATTACAACTCTGTACTTCTCCACTCATTTTTTATACTATAAGCACTAACCATCTAGGGACACAATTGCACATGCTGACAGAAAGATTACAACCTACTTTACCTATTAATCTGTCTCTGAGCTGCTAAAAAGCAAGCATAACTAAGAGTCGTCTATCTACAGAAACATCTGAAGCCCAACCTGCTAGATGTGACAGAGTCAGTGGATTTGACTAATGGGATCTCTGAAAAATAGCAGTTTCTTCTGTTATTTTTTCTTTTCCTTATGCATCTCTATACACGGAAAACAATGACGGTTCAGTGTGCTGTGCACTTGCAGAGATAAAATGGCAAAGCCATGCAGGCTCTCAAAAGAGACTTTGTTATTAATGAATAAAAACATCTGAGAACAAGGAAAGGAAATGACTAATAGCGCTGAAAGAACAGAAAGCGAGAAGTCAGTGAAAGAGCTGTCACTGTGGCCGCCATCCATGATGGTTCAGAACCCCGGTTATAGAGCTCTTAAAGCACGTTTTTAATACATATCAAGTTGTGAATGTAAGCACTCCAAAAAATAGCATGAAATGTCATAGCTACTATCAATTATAAAAGTAACATACTATTTTTGTGTATGTTCAGATGATGAAACTCAGTCATTAGAAAAGCCGTCGATTTCTTGGGGCCATTCACTTTAGCAAATGTGCTATGAAGGAAATTTTATCTTTTTACAGCCCCATCTCCAGTGCAAGAGCCATGCCCAGAACAGTCAAACCATGCAGCTCCAGGTAGATGAGGTTTCCTTTTTACCAACCCATATTTCCTAAGAAGCTATGATACCACTTTAAGTTAAAACAATGAAATTTGAAGAAGGTCATTGCAGAATATTTAGTTTAAAACTCCAACTGGGATGAGATGAAACACCATGGTGGTTTTGATCTGTATTCCCCTGATGGCTAAGGATGTGGAACACCTTTAAATGTTTCTCAACCTTGTGTTTTTCACCTTTTAAGAGTTCTGCCTAGTTCTATACTCCACCTTTTAGTTGAGTTGTTTACTTTCTTGATGTTTAGTTTTATAAGTGCTTTGTATATGAACCTGTTGTCAGAAAAACATCTGGGAAAGAATTCTTCCCATTCTGTAGGCTGCATCTTCACTGGAATAGTGATGTGCTTGACTATACAGAAGCTTCTTAGTTTCACGTGTTCTCATTTATTAGTTGGTATTAGTTCCTGTGCTACCAGGTCTTGTTCAGAAAGTCCTTTTCTATACAAGTCAGTTCATATCTTCTGCTGAGATCAATAATCCATTCAGATAACTATCCAGTTTTACCAGTGCCATTCGATGAAGGTGCTGTCTTTCCTGTAATGTGTATTCTTGACGTTTTGTCAAAAATTGAATGACTGTAGGAGTATGGGCTTGTATGTGAGTCAATAAAGGAGTACCCTGGTGCACTATTTATTTAGTAACATTTATTTAGTATACTACTTTAGTACTTATTTAGTACTTTTATTTAGCACTTATTCTACTAGTGTGAGTACAAATTTGTGCAGCCTCTGTGTGAATCAGTAAGACTGTACCTTTAAGATATTGAAATAGATCTTTCATATAATCCAGCTATGCTCTTGGGCATCTAACCAAAGGACTCTATATCTCATCCTTCTTCACTGCTGCTCTTTTTATACCAAGTAAGAAACGGAAACAGCCTATATGTTCATCAACTGATGGACATTAAAACATGTGGTACATTTACACAATGGAATATCACTTGAGTTTAAGAAAAATGAAGTTTCCATGTAAATGGATGGAAGTATAAACAATCATTCTGAGTGGGGTAGCTAAGACCAGAAAGACGGATGCTCATGTTTTTCTCATTTGTGGACATTAGCTTTGATTCTTCAGATATGTATGTTTCACTCAGAATATCATACAAATTGGAAAATTAATAAGAGGTCATGGGATGGGGGAGCTTTCAAAGGAGGGAACAGGAACTATCAAACTAGAGTGGAGGGTGGGAGGGTAGAGTAGTGGAGACCCACTCATACTTGTTGAACTATGGACTACTGATGGATTCTGGAACAGGGACAGACACTGTCTTCAGTTATACAACCACTGATAGGTCTACCATACTCCAGTGAAATAGTTCCAAATCCATGGGCACTCATTCCTGGTTACACACAGCATAGGGAGTAACCCATTGAAGGATCTGAATAAACATTTTAAAAATAAAAGTGGCCATCAATAAGCAAAATATGTGGGTGTAAACTGCATGCTAACTCACTATTTATTATCAGCCAGCTCTTAACCTAATTATTATGGGTATCATTGTGAGAAAAAAAGCAAATAAAAGATATTACAAAAAAATCCCAAGTAATAATTTTCTAAGAGATGTGCTTACTCTCTAAGAGCCTTCAAATGCAACAGGAGGGGAGTTCAGTAGTCAGGGGATTGGGGAGAGGTTCGTGGTTGAATTTGTGAAGTCTTGAGTTATAATCTTCCAAAGCCCTCTTATGATCATAGTTTCTATTCTCCCTACATGTTTGAACCAGCCTGGGCTATTCATCTACACACGAACACTTAAAAAGCATTATTGACTTAAAAGCTGATAAAATGAGACCCTTGCTACTCCCTTCCATGTAAATGTGCTCTGTACATATGTGATTAGGGAAAGTAAAGATTTCCCCATGACTGATTTCTTTTTCTTTCACAGTTATAACTTTCATACTGTTCTTTAAAGGCATTTATTTATTTTATATTTCATGGGTTATAATGGGTTTACTCCAGACTCCATGGATAAAGAAGAATTCATGTGCTTTACAGTTATCTATAAAGGAAAAAAAAAGAGTTAACACCACTACTTCTATTCACAGTAATCAGTTGGTTAAAAAAAAATCTTTCTTTTTTTGTTTGTTTTTTTTTAGCTTTGATGTTTTATTATTAAGAAAATAGAAAGAGAAAAGAGATAAAAGGACAAAGAAAGAGAAGAAAATAGATAAGAAAAGCCATGACCACGTGGAAAGGGGAGAAGACAGAGAGACAGACAAAGAGAGGGCCGGGAGAGAACAGGCAGAGAGCAAAAAAAAAAATCTTTCTTAACTCTCAAAAATTATGACCAAAATTATAGAAAACAATTAAACATCCAAACATCCAGTCAGTGTAGTAGCCACATGTAATTCCAACACTGAAGATGTAAGACCAAGGGGTTGTGAAAAAGGACCCCAAACTAGGATCCTTGGTAAAAATTTGTCTAGAAAAAAAAAATAAAAGTAAAGATTATTATGAGACAAAAATATAATTGGAATGTATTTAGCTGTTTCAAATTTTTACATGTAATAGGAAAATGCTTGACACTTGCAGGCAATTATGCAATGTTTTTTTTTTAATGACAGTGTGGAGTTATAATAAAAATGCTTTAAATGCTTCCAGATAATTTGTTTTACTAGCCAATTAGCACATTCACTTGACAAGCAGAAGCTGGACATATGTAACGTGCCTTTGAGTGTGTTTCCCCTTTGCAAGGTTCTGAGCAGCATGAGTAACTGAGCTACTGGAGAAAGTGCCCTGCTGTGCCTTTCCCTGCTGGTCATCCAAACACTGTCCAAACAGCAGCTCAGAAACGCCCCAACTGAAGAGGGGCTGGGGTTAATTCTGTCTTTACTGAGTTGGCATGAGGCATGTTGCAGCCTCCAGTGCAAAATGTTACTGGTAATCTTTTAATCCCAAATTAGGTCAATATTTTATCAAGTTAATCTAGCATGAAGATTAATTGCATTAGTTACACATACATGCGCGCACACAAGTTATTTGTTCTAGAAATACTTTTAATCACAGAGCAAACCCTTGGTTATGATGGCAATTTTTCACTCCGTCCAAAAAAATATAGCACACGTCTTTAAAAGTTCATCCTTTATCAATAAGTATTTGTCTTTGTAAAAGAGACATTGATTTTTTTTCATTGATGTGTAACCAAGACTTATACAAGGCAAAGCATGAGGGGCGTGTAATTACTGTAACAATCGCCATCAAAAAGCTGTTTGTAAAGAAATTGCTTTTGATTGAAATGCTTCTAATAAACTAGCCCAGCTTTGATCTTCTATTTCAATTTATTTCTATTTATTCTCTTAAAATATGTGGTTAGACCATACAGAGACTGCCTCCCCTAGGGATCCATCCCATATACAGTTACAAAACCCAGACATTATTGTGGATGCCAACAAGGGCTTGCTGATAGGAGCCTGATATAGCTGTCACCTGGGAGGCTCGTCCAGTGCGTGACAAATACAGAGGGGGACATTCTCAGCCAACCATTGGACTGAGTACAGGGTCCCCAATGGAGGAGTTAGAGAAAGGACCCAATGAGCTGAAGGGGTTTGCAGCGCCATAGAAGGAACCACCTAGTACCCTCCAGAACTCCCAGGGACTAAACCACCAACCAAAGAGTACACATGGAGGGACCCATAGCTCCAGATGCATAGGCAGCAGAGGATGGCTTTGTTGGACATCAAAGGGAGGAGAGGCCCTTGGACCTAAGAAAGCTAGATGCCCCAGTATAGGGGAATGCTAGGACAGGGAAGCGGGAGTGGGTGGATTGATGAGCAGGGGGAGCGGGGATGGGTTAGGGGATTTTTGGGTGGGTGGGGGAACCAGGAAAGGGGACATTTGAATTGTAAATAAAGAATTTATCTAATTAAAAAAAAAGAGAAACAAACAAAAAAATATGTGGTTGGTCCCATAAGAAAGTTGGTGATTTTTTTGGTTGATCTTTTGTATCACTAGGCATGATTTAAAATAGCATATCCAAAAGTATAGACTATTTATTATTCTAGAACGGTTCCCCATGGTTTCAGCAGTTTTGAAAACTGAGGTCAGACTTCACTCCTTATCCATTGGCTTCTGGCAAGAGTGCAGATGCAGAGGGGCTCAGTTTACCCTAAGGAGCTGGCCACTGAAAGTTGGACCATACTACAGTGAGTGTGTAGGTGGCACACAATGAATGGACTTGGATTTTTTTTTCCTCTTTCTTCTTTTCTCTAGAAGAAGTTCATAAGTGTTGGGGGGGAGGGTTGGGCCTGATGGGATTGGAAAGTGAATGTGACTGGGGTGCATTATGTGAAATTCCAAATAATCAATAAAAATACTATGTCGGACTAAAAAAAGAAAAGAGAAAAAGAAACACCAAAGTAAGGCTGGGGGTAAGACTATATTGATCCAAAAGGCAGATCTACTAACAGAAGACAAGATAGACAAATGCACTCCTTCCTTTTCGTCTACCCGGTCATTGAAAAATCCCCAACAACATTCTAGGTAGTTTTAGAGTCCCGCCCCAGGCACCACTGTAGTGGCTTTACAGACCACTGTCCACTCCCATTATTCTGGTGGCTTTATACTCCCACCTCACCCAACTCTTCCTAGCAAGGCAGAGTTCACATCATCCAATGGCATCTTCCAAGGGTCATGCCAATTATCAGGATTTCACAGACAATGTTTGAGAATAGTACATGTCAGAAATTTAGCTTTTGTCTTCAAATATTGGTTTACTGACATTTATCATTGGTGAAAATTCTAAGTCAAAGGATCCAGGAAGTTTTTCATATGACTAGTCTTTTGAATTAATTAACAGATTAAAATAAAATCTCTCCTGTGAAGAATAGATTCACATCAGCACTCTCAGGCAGCAGGGTTGGACGCATTGGGAGGTAAAGTTCATAGTCCTGAATGTCAGCCTCACGGTTATTATGAGGAAGTGACAAGCTGTACTGCAGAGATGTGCCAAAGGGTTCTCTAATCTCCACTTAAAACAGTGCAGCGTTCTCCCATGAATATTAAGAAAAACCTACTTCAACTTGCTAAAAGTCACCCAAGGGCATGGTGCACCTAAATAAAAAACATGTTTCAGAAAAGGGTCCTGTAAAATATCCCAGATAAAACCAAAAGAAAGAGTCAAACCCAAACTGGCTGTGAGGGGGACTGGTGGGTGTATTTCTTTTCTTTTCTATACTAATCTTTTTACTATATGTATGTGTGTGTGTACATATGTATGTATGTATGTATGCAGAACATCATGTTGAAGTGTCAACTGTATATCATAAAATCCGTTTGTTTGTTTGTTTGTTTTATACAAAGAAAATGTGTCTGGGTGTGCTAGCTCACACTCCGAATCCTGGTGATTGAAGGGTTGAGGCAGAAGAATCATCATGGATTTCAAGATAGCATGGGTGGCACAACAATTTCCAGGCCAGGCTTAGATACACAAAGAGAGAGATTTTTCGTCTCCAAAAGAAAAACTAAAATCAAACAACAACTACAAAAACCTTAAAGTATAATTAGGTTTGTAATGTTTCTTAGCTTTCAATCTCAAAAAACTTCCTTTGTGAATAATGAACAAATTCTCTGTCCTGACCTTAGATTACCATCCTGAAGTCACATTAAAAATTAATGTTAAAATGTAGCATGTTGCCATCTATTTTCCTTTCATGTTGACCTTAATGAAACTATTAAAATATTACTTATACATATTAAGTGCATACTCTGAGGATAATTTTAATTTCACTTAGTATTACAGACACAAAAATAAATTTTCCTTGGGTTTTAAATTTTCTGCATATATATAAATATACACACAGTTTATTAGAGTATTGCACCTTTTTGTATTAGTAAAACCATACAAACTTCCTTCCTAACCAAGACATTGACATCCACCTCATTATGTTTAACCCATTGTATTTAAGTGTCCTGAGCAATATGGCTTCATCCCTCTTAAACAACTGATTCTTACTGATTGCTCACACTTACCTGTCAAGCCCCAGGATCAGATCTGTTTGATATTGAAGGAACATAAAATGTAATTTTAATTGCTAAATGCAGCAATAACAAACAAACAAACAAATAAACATTAAACAACAGCACCCTTAGTGGTCAGCACCCTTAATGGTCAGCACCCTTAGCAGTATGTTCTGGTCCTTAGAAATATAAAGCCATGGGTGAGAAAGACCTGGAGAAGCTCAAACACTGGGTGCCATCAGAAAGACCTTTGGTGATTTTTTGATTATTCTCTTTGTGTTCTGGTCTCTTTATCCACAAAACAAAAATAGCAAAACGGGGGCAGCCAAGCATTTAAGGAATGAACTATGTTCAATACTTGATAGGAACTTAATACATTTATTTAATGTATTGTCATTAACATTTAGACAATCCATAAGCACTAAAGGTGAAAAATGTAAATGTAAGATCTAGAATGCCTTGCTTGTTCATTTTATGTTAAATTTATGCAAATTATAGGCATCAGAGAGGACAGGACCTCAATTGAGAAAATAGGTCCATAAGATTGGGCTGCAGGCAAGTATGGCCATTTTCTTAGTCAATGATTGATGGGGGCCCATCTCATCAGGGGTGGCTCCATCCCTGGGCTGGTGGTCCTGGATTCTATAAAAAAGCAGGCTGAGCCATGATGCGCAAGACACTAAGCAACACCTCTCCATGGCCTCTTAATCAACTCCTGCCTCCAGGTTCCTGTCCTGTTTGAATATATGTCCTGACTTCCTTCACTGATGGACCGCAATGAAGAAGTGTAAGCTAACAAATCCTTTCCTCCCCAACTTACTTTTTGGTCATGGGTTTTATTGCTGTAATAGTAAGCCTGATTAGGGCAAATATTTGCATTTTAAAACATATAGGAAAAGAGTCATAAAGATGATCCATGAGGGAGAATTTGAAAGTTGGGTTGAATGATAAGGGGCAAGAAGGACTGTTATGTGTACAGCAAGGGGAAGTGAAAACATACTTCTAAGTGGGTAGATGTGGGCATGGTGACAACTTATAAGGAAGGATTGGCAAGACAGAAAACATTGTTGGGCAAGAGCATCAGATATGCCAGGCTGTAGGAAAACTGCCTTTCACCTTGAAGACTTTGCACTGACTTATGAATTTTCTGATTGCCCCTTAAAGGAATTTGGACTCGATTCAACTGGGCAAGTATCAGTCATAGTTCAGAGGAGGGCTGACTGTGCATGTCTGTTGTATTTAGATCATAGAAAGAAGACAGAAATGACTGGTGGGAAGCAATGAAGGATGGACAAGCTTAGGTTTGAGATAAACTCATCTGTAAAACTGCAATCGTTCATTACATGGATTTTAGGAGTTGAGGGTGCCTTTGAAATACACTGGGCTCACTCTTCTAAGAAGGAAATGGGCATTTGAAGGACATGTCCAAGTGAGTTGGCTGGTGGTGGCTGACCCAGAACCACATCCTAGTTCAGATGCCCTGGCCCCAGCATACCTCCCTCTGATTCATCTTCCTTTCTTAAAAAAGGGCTGAATGGGACATCAGTAACATTTTAAGAAGGTTCCCTGAACAGCCTAAGTAAGCTGTGGAGAAATCAATGGAGAAATGGTGAAGAGGAGATTACATCAATGACAATGTCATTCAGTAGGACACCTCGGTGAAAACAGACGCAGCATGCAGGCTAAGGAACACTCCGCAAGAGAAGGGAAGCCAGCCACTCTGCCCACAGCTCAGGCTCAGTTCTTACACAAAATGAGTGGTGCTATCAGATAATTGAGTGAGACTCCTGGGTATTAATCCCTGCAACTGTTCCTCCTACACTTCATCCGTGCAACCCTTGACACACAGACCAAGGCCTTTACATCAGAAATTAGACTTACTCATTGCTACATCATCTAATATCGCCACCTTCATCTGGTTTCTCAATTAATGGGACACAATTCCATAACTGGAAAAGTTGAATTTCTGCCAAATTTTACTTGAGTGTGTTAATGATAAGCTTATAGCTTGGAAAGTATCTTGCACAAAATTATCATGTATTATTATTATTATTATTATTATTATCATAGTCATCATCATCATCATTATCATCATCATCATTGTCATTATTATTATTATTATTATTATTATTATTATTATTATTATTTACTTTTTCTCCCCAAAATAGAAAGAGAAAGTGACATTTTGAATAGCCAAGTCAGAATCCAAGGCTAAGGTACAAATATCTAGCTATATAGTCAAGTTAATAAATGTATTAAAGGCAATAATATAAGGTATTTATATGATTCATATTCAGGATAGTTTAAGGAGTGAACTACATGGCAGGCAAAGTTCTAGGAAAAACACTCACAGGATTCTAACCTCTGCTCTATATACACTTTCTCCCAATTATTCAATCAACTACTAATCTAGACACTGAGGTAAAGGGATTTTTCAGATATAATGAGGGTCCCAAATCAATTGACCTTAAAACAAAGTGATTATGTAGATGGTCCTGTGCTAACCACATGACACCTTTTAAAGCAGTCTGTCTTCACTAGCTGGCTACAGAAAAGGAAGTTAAGGGGTTGGACAACATAAAAGACTCCCATGAGACTGCACCCTTAAGGAATCTGGGCAGCATGTTGAGGATGAAGGGGGCCTATGGGGAGTAAATGAAGTCCCTGAGTAAATGTGGGTGATTGACACAGCACGGCCATGTCAAGGACCCCAGTGTCTCAGGCCCATGGGAATAGCAAGGCGTCCCCTGGGTCAGGCGCAGAGGAAGGGCAACACCAGACCCTGGTCTAAACTCAAATATTGGCCAATATTGACTGCTAGCTAAAAGCAGTGCGCACAGAAACTATAAAGCTGTGTTTTCCTTGTGTAAGGAAATCCACAAGTGGTTTCCTCCTCTGGAATGAGTCTAACCTGAGACTGCCCCCAAACAAAGACCTTCTACCACAATTAGCTAACCCACCCACCTCCTCCTGGTTCACACTCTGTATAATAAATGGAGTTTCCTGGCTAATAATGCTCCTTCTCAGTCTTGATGTATAACCACCAGATTCCAGTTTTTCCCTGTGTGCCTGTGGTTTCTTCATTACCAGTTGCTCCAGTCAGCCCAGTTGCCTAAGTCACAGAGTACCCCTGCAGGCCACTTAGACCCCGTGGGACTGAACTTACAAACAGTTGTGAACACGATGTGTGTGTTAGGAACTGAAGCTGGGTCCACTGCAAGAGCTTTTTACAACTGAGCCTTCTCTTTGTTACAATCTGTTTTTAAAAGTAGTGTACAGTTCTATTCCATTGATCTACCTTCCTGTCTCTGTACCAATCCCATGCGTTTTTTATCACTATTGCTCTGTAGTACAGCTTGAGGCCAGAGATGATGATTCCCCCAGAGGTTCTTTTATTGTTGAGAATGGTTTTCACTATCCTGGGTCTTTTATTATTCCAGACTAATTTGAGAATTGCTCTTTCTATCTCTGTGAAGAATGGAGTTGGAATTTGATGGGGATTGCGTTGAATCTATAGATTGATTTTGGTATGCGGATGCTCACAGCCCACCATCAGACTGAGCACAGGGACACCAATGGAAGAGTTAGGGTAAGGACTAAAGGAGCTGAAGGGGTTTGCAATCCCATAGGAAAAACAATAATATCTACCAACAGACCACTCAGAGCTCCCAGTAACTAAACAACAAACCAAAGAGTACACATGGAGGGACCCATGGCTTCAGTCGCATATGTAGCAGAGGATGGTCTTGTAGGACATCAATGGGAGGAGAGGCTCTTGGTCCTATGGAGGCTCAATGTCCTAGAGTAGGGGGATATAGGGTAGTGATGTGGAAGGGGGCACCCTCAGAGGCAGGGAAAGAGCAGATGGGATAGGAGCTTTGTTGAGGGGAAACAGGGAAGGAGGACAACATTTGAAATGTAAATAAACAAAATATCTGATAAAAAATTAAAATAAAAGTTGTTAACAGGTTATGCATCACCCAGTGACTTGGTTTCTCTGCAATGGTCGCATCTCCCTAATTTAAATGTACATATTTCTTTGTAGCAAGTTTTCACACATTAAGTATTTTAGCAAGTAAATAAGGTTTCCTGGTAGTACTTAGTAGTAGTAAATGGCAAAACAATTATCTAGAATATGGTCAACTCTTCAAAACGAAATGATCTGATTCATCTTTATTGAATTTAAATTAATAGACTGTAAATACTCAAGTAAACAACTCCAGAGGACAATTCCATCTCCTTTTTATTTTTATCATAGTATATTTATTGATGGAAAAGTAGGTTTTGAATAAATGTGCAATAATGACTCATTATTTCCCTTCAACAATTTTGAAATATTCCAAGCCTACAGAAAATTTTCAACAACTATGCATAATAAACCATAGCTCTCTCCCTGGGCTGAGAAGTTGCTGACATACAAATTTGGTTACATTTGTATGTTCTTGAATCTCTCTCTCTCATTTTCTGTTGCCTGTACATACTCACATATGCAATGTGCATACACATACTTCCTGATCTCTGCACATATCTGTGTGTTAGGTCTCTGCACAGTATCAATGTACAGCTACATATACACATGTTACTAAGTCATGTGGAAACCAGTGAGCTGGACAATCATAAGCTAATAGATAAGGCTACTTCTTGCCAGAGGCACCAACAAAATCACATTTAAACTTCTAATATTTAAACACACTGACTTTCTCATGAAACATTAAACTAGTTCATATAATATAATATTTATAAATGAAATTTTAACATCTTTGTCTCAATTATCACAAAGTTAAACACATTTTAGCATCTTACTGAGCCTAATGTCAATAACCGGTCTTCATTCTGGCATTTTCCTTCCCCTGGCCCCCACCAGCAAGTATATTCTCCACTTAAGTCAAATAACCAGGTCATGCCAGAGTATGCACATCATGAGATCCCTAAAAGCCACTGGCAGTTTTTCTGATGATACTGTTTAAAAGTAGATAACCTGGGTACACAGCCTGCCTTCACAACATTCTAAACTGCGTGACTATGAGAACTGGAGTCACATTGTTACCTTCAGTTCATCAAAATTCGTCTTGTGATTCTTAAAACATCAAAAGAATGCCAATGTTGTTGAAATGTATGTCTGATAAAGAAATCCACCCAAGAAACAAACAGAATCCCTTCAGTTTAAATCCCAGGTGCCCAGGGTGATTATTCAAGCATTGGATGCCTCCAATTCATATACAAGCTAAGTGTATGGGATGTGAGGACTGACTGTTACTAACAGTCAGATACTCAGAGACAGTTGGCCATTTAGTCTAGCCAGTTGCTGATCTCTTAAGCTCAGTGAGATACCTAGCATCAAAAAATAACATGGCCAGAATGATTAAGGAATTCACCCAATGTTAACATCCAAACCTGGCCCCAGCATGGATACATACACATGTGTATGCATAGACACTCATACACAAACACACACATATACATACACTCACAATTACTTTATTCATTCTGTTTCCTAAGCAACAGTAAGAAACAGCAGACAAGCTGGTGTTGTGTTTAGATCAGGTCTGGATATAATGGTCAATGTCTGACTATAGTATTCTTGGACCAATGCTGTTTCCTTCATCGCAGGGATTAGAAAGTCACACACAGAGACTCTCATCCAGTGCTTGAGAAAGACTATTCCTCCTCCCTTTCGCTCTCCTTCCAAATGGCAATAAGTCACAACAGAGGACACAGTTTCTAAAGCATGATTGCACTTCTCGAGTAGTGGCACACACTTAAGACAGACATGCAGTAATCCCGGCACATAACGCCTGGAGTGTCTTATTGCTTAATTAGAGCTGGCAATGGGCCACTTCTTCTCAGCCTTGAAACAGTGAAAGAGCCCCAGAAAGAGCCACAGCCATGAGAAGTGTATTCCAGGAGGACAGAAGGTAATGGCACCATGCCAGTCTACAGAAAAAAAAGCCAAGTGCTCTGTCTGCTGCAACAAAAAGTCCAAAAGCCCAGTGGTATTGCAGTCAGAGATTAAATGTACTGCCATGCCCATAGCTTGGGTTTAAGCATGTGTTGTAGTAAAAACTTTATAATCCTCACTCATAGGACAACAGGCCATGAAAGAACCTATTAATTTGAAAGATATCACCAAAAAGGCAAGTTTCAAGGATTTAGAAGCTGTATGCTAAAAAATTTCAGATCAAGATCACATACTAGCCATTTATAACAATAAAGATAATTTTGTTCCAAAACATTCATTAAACAAAGGCAAAAGCAATTATTAAAATTATGCCAATACATTTTTCCTTAAATGGCTTATTGTCTTTTCTATAGAGGAGGGGAAGAAGACAGATCTCTCTAACTTAATTGTGACATATGTTCAGAGAACTACATAATCCTACAATATCATCATTATAGGGAGATCATAGAAAGTACTTAAAAATTACATGGGGGTCTTTTCTGGATTTCCAGAAATGGTTATTTTTTTAATTAGCTAACATTTGTGAAATATGTAAACATTTCACATTATGTCCAAATGACAAGAGAGAGAAGAAAGTGAAGCCTGAAAATATTCCTGACTGAGACTTGGGTCCCTTCAGAAACAATTTCCCAGAGTATGGCGGGGCACGCTGGTCCCTGGCAGAACTGTAGCACCTCAGCTATGGGAAGACTTGGAAGCTTGTTGACATTTCTCTAAAATATATTTCACCAGGCAACAAGATCTCCAAACAATAGACCCAGTGACATCTCCAGATGATCTCATCTCGCATGGTGGGTCCCCAGTAGTGGCATCTTAAATGGTAAGTCCTAAGAGGTGTCACTCCAGTGGTGGACCCAAGTATTTTACCTCTGTGATTAGAGTCTGGGCATTGTCATTTCCAATAGTAGGGTAAAGAAAATGGCATCTTAAATGATGAGGACCTGAAATATTTTAATTTTTCATCAAATTCCAAAAGAATTTACTTTTTATGAATATGGTCAACTTCCTCTTAAACAAAAGCCCACATAAGGCAGATAAAGACACTTAGAATACAGGTTTTAAAATCGAAATATATTGTCTCCTCAAATGTAACTTCAGGTAGATATTGGAAGCTACAAAGAAATTCAAGAGACTCCAAGAAACACAAGCAATTTTAAGAAACATGTCAACTTATTTGTTATTTTAGAAGGACCCTGGCCTGTTTCAAAATGCAAAGAAGTGATGGAATACTTCAAAGATAGAATCAAAGGGCAGAACGGCTTTGGAATTTCTGCTTGCTGTGAACTGCTGTCTCTCAAGCTTTCTTTGATAAGAACTCCAAGAGTCTAGAGGCAGCATACTCCTTTATAACTCTCAGAGGATTCAGGAAAATGTTTTTGACAAAAAACAATCCAAAAATTGCTTAATGCTATCTTTTCTCTCCATGGGAAATAGAGAAAACATGGTAGGTACTTTGCCTCTAGGATCATAATCTGCTTGTCTCTGCCTTGGCTTTGCTCACTGATGAACTATGATCAGGGCATGTAAGTCAAACAAACCTCTTCCCCCTCTCTTCCTCATGTTGTTTTGGGTCATGGTCCTTATCTACAGAAATAGAATGCAAAATAGCACCTTGTGCTCTGAATCCTCCGGGTGGCCTCAAAAAAAATGCTCACACAGTGGTCCCTGAGCCTCGGGTGCAGAAATGGTGCTGTAGCTGGATCAGTTAGCACTGGGTTCCACTTGATCATTCGCTCTCTGCATTTTGATCAGTTGTGATTTTTCTGAAATAGTCACCATCTGCGACAAAGGGAAGTTTCTTTGAAGAAGAGAGAGGATTACATTTATCTGTGGGTACAGGTGTATTTAGAGTGGAGTTGGGAATTATGCTAGTTTAATAAGTTCCTGCACCTAAGGCTCAGAGATCAGAGCAGAAGAGGAAACAGAAAGGTTGTAAGAGCCAGAGGCATGGAAGTCTGCTGTGAGATAGTTTCTTCTAGGAAGGTCAGAGAAGCTACACCCATGACGTCTCATCCACGTGGCTGCCTAAACAAGACCTGTACAATGAGGAACCCAGTGGGCATGCTCACATGGAAGGGGAGAAGTTCAAGGAACTTAAACCCTAGACAAAGAACACAGTCAAATGGGGAGTACTGAGAGAAAGAGAAATGGTCTTCCCCAGAGAAGACCTAATGATGACTTATTCTCCATTGCAAGGACCTTTTCCCAAAATGACTCCAGCTTGTGTCAAGTTAACACACACACACACACACACACACACACACACACACACACACAGAGAGAGAGAGAGAGAGATACATAAATATATATATATAATATTCTACCTAAAATATGAATCCTTAAAATATGACCACGAATAGCAAACCAAAAGGATCATGAATATGTGAAACCTTTTAGTAACGAAAAGAAGAGGTAAGAAAAACAGAAAGAATACATGATGTCAGGGACATAGGGATGGAGTCTATGACAGCATTAATGGGGGAAACTGGCAGAGGACTGTCTTCCCAGAATCAGCAAAACCCTAATAGCCTTGTGTTGTATAGTTTGATTCAAATTCAGACTTGACTGTTCACAGCAATGACATTCAAAAACACATAATCCTCCTCAGGCACATCTGCTTTTCTTTAAATACTGTGTGTTCCTCTGTCATAGGCACTAGGGAAACAGTTGACAAGGGTCCTGGCAGTGTTGAAGTGGCCCCTTACAAAGCATCTCTGGGTAGAGAGAAGCAGAGCACAGGTGATGCCATGGGCCAAATTACTTCCTGGTATCTGCCCAGAAGGGTTAGTCATAGATTTATGCGCTGAGACATCCACTGATCACTGATGTTCTAGAGAAATATCTCCAAAGCTTGGATTTTCCTGGATCCTATCAACTGAGGGAGAAGAAACAGATGTATCTTCCCAACTGGGAAAAGAAGACAGGGTTGTAAGTCAGAAAGAAACTATGTATGATGCATATGTGTCTGATTATGCTCTGAGGCCTTTCCTTTGCGCATATATCTAGAATATGCAGTTTACTTGAATGTTTATGAATTGTGGACATTCTATCAGCCTGGGAGAAATTTATAGACTGCTCCTATAAATGTCAGGGTGGAATAGAATTATAACTTGTTTGTTTAGCTGACTAGCTGTTTAATCTCTGCCTTATCCTGAGGCTGACTAGAGATCAATCCCCTGTTCAAATCCCAAAGTCAAGAAAGACTCTTACAATTTTTTTCTTGCTTGTTTTCTATTGGAACATGTTTAAAACATGGAAGATGTTTTAAAAACAATTTCCTGGTTATAATTGTCTTGTATTTCGAGAGCATTTTAAGCCCTCCACGTATTTTCTTTTGAGCCAGTCACATAGGACATCACTATACGTGAGAAGGCAGCATACCTGTCCTTGTATTTTGGTATACATTCACAGTTATAAACTTCTTGAATGGAAGTTTTGCCTTTCGATTCAGGTCAAAAGCAGCCAACAATGTGAACTAATGTTCTCCCCTCATCTCTGACCCCGAGGAATGTGGTGGTCTTTATGTTGAAGACCAGGGGGGGTGATTATGTGAATCTGATTTTCCAATTTACCACTGTTCTGTAACATCCTTCTAGTAGATTCACTTTTAAACACAATCCACTATCTCAGGGGCAGCCATATATCATTCAAGAAACTAGCATTTATTTTTTTTAATCCTCGAGCTAGACGTCTATAAACCTAATTCCCTTATATTCCTAGGAATCCCATAGATACAAATATACAAAGAAAATTTTCTTTTGCCTTTTTCTTACAGTCCCAGTTTCCCTTTGTTTCTTCCTTCTTTCTTCCCTTCATCTCTGTTCCCTTATTGATTGAAGATATGTTTTTAAGCAATTTAAGTCCTCACACAAACATGCCTTGATTGAACTATACTGATATATCTCCCAATATGTAGGATTGTTCTAATTATAGAAACAGTCATTCTCCATCATCAATATGGCTGCATATTAAGTGCATTGTCTTATGATTGGTGAAAGCTATTGAATTACTTATCTATGTTCTTTCCGTTTTAGAATTATCCAACATCCAAAATATTAACCACTACTATTTAATACAAAATATTATTTAATAAAACTAAGGTGAATTCATATATCTATAAAATTAAGCTGGCATTTCTAACCTTAGTTTTCTTAGAGGGTTTAGGCAATTTTGATCAGTCACATGTCTATATACATTTTGTTCTATATTACTATCTCATTATAAAATAAATGTGGCATATTTTTTTCCAAAATAGCCATAAATTAAAGTTGATTTCCCTTTAAAAGTTTGTGGAAAATAATCTTAGCATTCTGATTTAGTTTTCTTTTTTTTCTTTTTTTGTCCTCCTTTCCCTTTTCAGAGATTGGCTATCTTTGTTTCTGTTGTAAACACCACATCTTCCCTGAATACTCCACCCATTCCCACAGCATCTAAAGTGCTTCATCCTACGGAACATAAATGAAATGCATTCAAATCACTTCTTTTGCCTTTCCACATTCAATTCCATTTGAAATAACAGGAAGGCAGAGAGGCTCAAATACACATATTTTAAAAGGAAGGAAGGAAGGAAGGAAAGATAAGAGGGAGGAATGGATTCAGAAGATGTGGTATATTTACACAATGGAATACTACTCTACAATTAAAAACAATGAATTCACGAAATTCTTAGGCAAATGGTCAGAACTGGAAAATATCATCCTTAGTGAAGTAACCCAATCACAAAAGAACACACATGGTATGCAGTCACTGATAAGGGGATATTAACCCAGAAACTCAGAATACCCAAGACACAATTCACATATCAATAGATTTCCAAGAAGATGGAAGGAGAGACCCCTGGTCCTGGAAGGACTAGATGTAGGGGAATACCAGGACAGAGAAGCGAGAGGGGGTTGAATGGGGAACAGAGGGAGGGAAGGGGGCTTATGGGACTTTTGGGGAGGGAGGAACCGGGAAAGGGGAAATCATTCGGAATGTAGATAATAAAAATATAGAAAATAAAAAAAAGATAAGAACATGAAAAAAATTCTTTTTTCCATTTCAAGAACCATTGACAAGAACTTAGAAACCCTCCCCTGATTTTGGAAAACCGTCTTAAAACTTTCAAGGAATTTCAGTGACGTTTTCTATCACACCACGGGTCTGCAAAACTAAGCCAACAGCTGGGTACTCAACACAATGACACTATTGCACTTCAGTCTCTCCTCTAGCACAGCTTTTTGGTTGACTTTATGCTTCATTCGTAGCAGGCAGTGTCTATTAAACTGTTCTGTCTCAGAATGCGTTTTGAAGGTCAAGCTCAAGTCCAAATGCATGCCAGGTAGCTGCTGTACCACTAAACCACTCCCTGAACCCCTGTTGCCTTCCTTTATAGAATCATTCTGGATCTAAGAGGCTCACTCTTACTACAAATACACCAAGAGTAACAACCTGGCAAAATAAGAACACAGACCCCTTGTTCAAACGTTATCAAAAATTCTAAGGTAGTTGCAGCAAACATTAAACCAAGTCCAGGGTCCTTCTGAATGAGAGTCTCCACGCAGCAGTGCTGACCAGATACAGGGAAAGAAACCCTGATGGACCATAGCCCAGCTCCTTCCCAGCCCTGTACTGGAATCATATTCCCTGCCACCTCTGCCCTAAGATGGGCAAGTCCCAAATGCCTGGAGCCATTGTTTCTATGTCTATATAACAAATGAATGTTTCTCTTCAAGGATCACTCGAGAAGGATGCGAGGGACTCCTGTTTTTGTTTCTGTTTCTACTTTTCAAACATAACATTTTTAGTTACTTGTGGAGGCTCTCATCTTTGCAAACAATATGTTACTCTCTTTCCTTTTTAAAATTTCTTGAGCTCCTTTGTGTTTGAACCTAACTTCTGACTCTTCTAAGGTAGGATGCTAGTCACCAGGGTTAACATGGACAGGGTGACCGGGAGCTGGGGAATCCTTAGGCTCTTCTACTGATTCTTTTCATTTGTGTATCTCCATTGTTCAGGTTGCGTGAACAGATGTGGATGAAGCACAGTGTTCTGCTGAGAAGAGAGAGACAGGATTCATACAGCCCAGCTTCCTATTTCACCTATGAGTCCCTCTGCCTGTCTCTCTTACTAGAGAGTCAGGGAAACACACATGACACCTTCCTCATAAAAGGTGGCCCCCAAAAGAGAAGACTAGGAGGCTGTCTGTAAGGCAGACGTTGCCATCTAGAGAGGCAGGGTGAACAGAACAAATGCACAGACAGACAGGGAGCGTGGGGGTGAGAAGATTGTCCAGGGAAGCCTCACCCCTTACAGGAACTTGGCGTTTCATTAAGAGGTGGCATCAAGGATCCCCTGACAAGAAAGTTTACCTCACAATAATGATAGAGAATGGGAATCTCTACCATCTTTTACATTTCTTAAATAGAAAAAGAAATAAGATTCTCTTGAGGTTTTATGTAAAACTCACTTCACAACTACTTTAGCTATCTAAAAAAAGTCAATAGGATAGCACTCTGCTTCTAGTTTTTCTTACGAGTCATAAGAAAGCTGAGTTATCTGTAGATATTGGTCCATTCTCCTTGTGTGCAATACAGTACAAAGGCGTTCTGTCCCCACCCCCCACCCCCGAGTGGCTTTAAATGCGAGCAAATTGCAAAGCATCAGAGACACACGAAGGACCCACTAAAGATCCTTCAATCTACAAGGGAAAGCCAGGCTGTCCTCACAGATTACACGCAGCCATTAAAACAACTGGAATCTTACAATAAATGGTACATACGAGATGGAAATCCCCACACTACATACCTCACACCTCGCACCCCAGTGTCTGTAACTATCTGACTTCCTGAATTCTTATTTAAGAGAGATTCAAAAACATTCCAGGTTCAAGCAGAACAAACTAAAGGGCAGACAGATCCCTATTGAGCTTCAAAACTTATTTCTCTAGCAACTTTGTAATTTACTATTATATTTTGATTGCAAATGATTTAGAATTATAGATTTATATGGTATATACATTTTGATAACATGTATAGATACATATATGTACATTATCCTTATATTTTAAAAATCAGAAAATGATGTATAAATTGAGATATATCATTTAGTTTTGTTAAAGGGCCCATTTCTACTTATCCATGATAATTTTGAGTGAACTCATAGGCATTATTAACTTATTTGGAAGATGCTTACCCAGCATCTGCTACAATCAAGGTTCCGCTGTAAATGGTAAGGAAGTAGCAGAGAACAGATACAGAAGCACAGCTCAGGGAGTCTCCTCATCCCTGTGGGCAGTAAGTGGCCCCAATTTACAGAATATTGCTCGGGGCCACTGCTTACAGGTAGGATACCTCATGTCACATTGTCTTGCCTCCTATATTGTTTACTTTATGTTCAAATATTTAGAAGCTCTGAATGAGAAAATTAGTGTGGGTAGAGGGTTTGTTGTAATTTACTGAAAGCACTTAAATGTTTCATAGACACCAACACTAGTCATTAGGGATAGCTAAGATGAGATAGCATTTCACACCCATTAGGAAGGGTGTGAATGAAGAAACGAGGGGAGAAGGATACTAAAGGGAAGAATAAAAAGTCCAGTAAGGAGGTGGAAAAGTTGAACCCCTGTCTAGTGTTGGAAGGGATACAAAGTTATAAATCCACCATGGAGAACCGCTTGAGATGATCTTCTCAAGAGTTATTTGCAGATAATTATTTTGATACAACAACTGCACTTCTAAATAAGTATCTAAATAAAATCAAAGTAAACACTCAACACAAGTCTTTGACTCAACATGAATGTTGAAAGCAACAGCTGAAGGTGAAAACAGCTCAATTGTCCATCAACACAAGAATGAGCAAAACAAGAGACACGGGTATCATGGGATATTACTCAGCCTCAGAAATAGATAATAGTCAGAGACTTTCAGAATAGTGCAAACCTTGAAATCATTGTGCCAGGTGAAATAAGCCAGGCATGAAAATGTTAAAAACCACATGATTCTGCTTGCATAAAGGATCTGGAGTAGATTTATTGAATTGGAAAGTTAAAAAATGAATCTGGGGGTTATCGAGAATGGGAAAGTGGCTATTTAATATAGAGTTTCTATATGGGATAATGAAAAGTCTACCTAGAAGCAAACATTGTAAACCAATAAGAATACACTTAATAGCACTAAATTGTATGTACATTTCATGTATATATTAGTGGTAGAGCACTCATCTAGCATGTGTGAAGCCCTAGGACCAATCTCCGGCACACAGACATACAGACATATGTACAGACAGACAGACAGACACACACACACGCATGGGGGAAGGAGGTATTTGTGCTCACACCACAAAAGATGAAAAAGATATTTTTAAGTCATGACAGAGTACTTTTGAGTCCTAAGAACACTGGCAATCAGAAAGTCTAGGTGGTGGACAAACACAGGTAAGAGAAGCTGAGAGGTGCCTATATATACAATCTTTCTAAGCAGCTACACACATTGCTGTCTTCATACTTCATAGTTTAAGAAAGTATAGCTTCCAAATACATATCATAGGATCAATTTCTTTACTATAATTTATGGCTCATGGACATCAGAAACGAACACATATCTTTGGTAATGTTTGGCAATATTTAAAAAGCTAGATCAATTAGAACGTGTCTGGGGTGATGGTTTCTATTTGGATAGCCTCCTTCGAGTTATTTCTTTGAAGACTGCTTATTGAGTTTATTTTCTAAATTTTAAAAAATCACTCTGTGGAGAAGCCTAAAAGCAGTGATAGCCTAATCAGAATTTTATACTCTCAATTATCTTAGGAAGTTAATACCAAGATCCACATAAATTCGGCAATCTTAAAGCAATTTCGTATTAGACAAAAATGAAAAACGGTGAGACGAAAGCAGTAATATTTCTATAAAACTAACTATAGAACATAAATTGTAAAGTATTCCTGTCAGAGACTTTAAAAATTGCCCATACACATGTTTCTCATTAAAAATCTGCTTCTGGGGCTGAAAAGATGGCTCTGTGGTTAAGAGCACTGACTGCTCGGTCCCCAGCACTGACATGTTGCCTCAGGACCACGGCAACTCCGTTCCCATGGGATCTGACGACCTCTTCTGGCCTCCTCAGATACTGCACACATATGGTGCACAGACGTGTGTAGGCAAAACACCCATAAACAAAAAGTAGAAAAAATTAGTTTTTAAATCTTTTTCTACATAGTACTTCTATACTTATTGACCTAGAGCCAGGATAGAAAAGCCTAAAATAAATTATTCTGGTTGGGGAAAAAAATGTTGAATGCCTGCTTGTTTGAGAAGGACTCTGTAGTTTTCCATATATTTAAATTCACCAGGATAAATATTATATCGTTATATAATATATACTCTTTAAATTCAACTGAGAATGAAAGGAAATTATAAAACGTTGATTGCTCTCCTGAATCTTTATGTACACAAAAGTCTCCGTGGTTTCTGCTGGTGTCTATCTTAATCTTCAATCCACACTTCGAACTGTGCTAATGGAGAATGATTCCATAGTTGAGAAGCTCAGGATGCTGAGGCAGAAACAAGACTGGAATAGAAACTCCTCTTCCCACCCTAGCTGTGCCTTTCACAGCACAACGTCAGACACCACACCCTGCTTTCCCTTTCTTGTCTCAGCTCCCTGTGAACAGGAATAAAGACATGTTGTCCTCATGCTGTCTTTCTAAAGCATCCCTGAAGAACTATGTTTGATACAGAATAAGTAACCAATAAATACTTCCTGTCAGTGTTATTCCTCTACTGAAAGTCAGAGAGTTATGGCAATGGAAAAGACACTTTACTAGCCAGAGTTACACATGTATGATAAGGTTTTGGGTCTGACACCCATCCTCAGCTAAATGCTAATGCCTGGAGGAGAGATGTTTCATCATTGAGAAGCAAGTTAGTAAAATGACAGCAACTGCATTTATTATTAAAAATGTGATTAGTCTTATTGCTTCTACTTAGGATTATGATAACTAAGTTTTATTGGAGAAAAAATGAATTTTTAAGATGAAAGTATTTTTCTTCATTCAGAAACCAAATGTGAAAGATATATTTTGTTAGTTGTTCTTATAGTTGAGGGATTTTCTTTCCTTTGGAATGTTCTTTGTAATGATGTGACTACTGGACCCAGAAGCCAAGTGGATGGTAAGTAAAAGTAACCAGATGGACATCTGGTTTATTCTATAAAATGTTGTTTTTATGAGAATGAAATTTTAGGAAAAATCTCACAGTTGGAGACATTTGGGCCTGATGTTCAAAATATCTAATGCCTCTGTGGACTTTAGGGAAGCTAGCCTAAGCCAAATACATTTAATACTTTATATTTACTCTATACAAAAATATATCTCACCTAAATATTACTAATAACAATGAAAACTACTGAAATGTGGGATGGAAGTTTCAAGAAAGACAGCAAGGGTAGTCTATCACAGAGAGGATGACTTGGGGTTCTACACAGCAAAGCCCACATAACCTCACCCAAAGCTTTATTTTCTGATGTGATCAATCATGATTTAGTTGTGTTTGCTTTTGTGCTAAGTGAGTGTGATGTTTGTTTCCTATCTATCATGATTTTGCTCCCCTTCCAATTGATAAACTCTGTATTCTCCTAATCATATAAGCTACAAAAAATTAACCAAGCTAACTTTTATTGGCTTGTTTTCTTGGACTACAAACATGAGGGCAGCCTGACCCCCTACACCATCCAGCCCTGACCGGTGACTGGAGTGATTAGAATCTATAGAAAAGTTTGTTCTGGAGTCATTGTTTAGAGACTGGCAGAGGAAATATCCCTCACCTATTCTAATGAGTGAGTCATTGCACAGTTTAGTTAGGGCCAACAATGTTTGCTTTTAAGTTTTAACTTTGTTAGGGTTATTTTTGTAGCCTTTGAAAAATTTAAAAATCTCTTGATAAGTTTAAGTAAGTTTTCATTTTCTTTCTTTTTTGTTATTTGCTCCTTCCCATGCTTTTTAATTTTATCAAAGTTTCTTTTAAGAAAAAGAATATTGCTATACTCAAATGAAATTCTTTCAAGCATTTGTGTTGGTGGTTGTTTAATGGAAAGAAAATCATCTCATCTAAGGTAGAATATAAAAGGAGGAAATTAATACCAGGCTGTAACAAAGGAACTGCCAATAGAATTAGCCAAACTTGGGCCCAGTGCTATCTATGAACAAGCCCCTTCCTTAGGGCAGGCTGCCTGCCGTTATGGGGCCAACATCACCTTGTTTATTTATGGACTTTTGCTTAGGAAAATTTTACATTTGCAAAGACCTATCACTTTTGGGTTTATATTTTTTGAAAGTGATGGAATTTTTTCCAATTGATACCTTACACACACAAAAAAAAAACCTAAGTTGTGTCATTGATCTATACCCAACTTCTACATGAGTGTGTGTGTGTGTGTGTGTGTGTGTGTGTGTGTGTGTGTAGTATGTAAATTCTTAGACTAGTTTAACCATGTTAACACATATCTGCCTGGCCATGTAGACATAAGTAAATCAATTTGTGGGCACAGTTGTTCAAACTGAAGGAAAACTGTCAAAATCCACCTTGATGAATGAATTTCCTATACTCACAACCAGGTCCAGGGAATATCTGACAAATACACAATAACTTCAGAAACCAAATAAAATGGGAACAAAAGAGAAAGCGACCTATCTTTTGGTCACCCCCTTTATTTGGAGAACATCACCCAAAGTTCATCAGCCACCTGGCAATGTCTACAGCCTTGTTAAATCATTAGCACAGTCCTTTGGAAATCTTCCTCATGTGAACTATATAAGAAGCCTGTCAATAATTCACTGGCATGAAAAGCTCACATGTATTGAGTGCCTTCAACCAACCTTGTTAAGATAGACCATCAAATACTAGACATCACATGGGGCCAAGACCAGATGCTTTTGTCCATACTCTACCTTTCTGCTTTCTTCTTGGAATTTCTCTGAGCACAATAAACCATACAGTGTGCAACAATTACCAAATGACTATTTACTGACACCCCTCCATGCATCAAGTATGCTATCATGAGATGCAGGCATTTAAGGCATTAAAATGTCCACATGAAGTTCAAACTAAAGCAAATGGAGACGGTAAGATTTTTATTTCCTCTTGATAAGATCTGGCTCTGAGTGTGAAAAATAAGATAATTTAAGCAAAAAGAGCCACAGATACTATAAATTAGTATAAATGTGTCCCAATCTTTTTTGAACATATTCAAACTGATGGTAAGATAATTCAAGTATTTATTTCTCACCCCCTTTTCAAACAAGGCACTTAAAATTAGGTGGAAAACAAGACAGGATGCTAATCTAGAGTCTGCTAGTTAGAAAGGGCTTTTACCATTAGAGGAGGAGTTACTGGTCCAACCTTCCCTCATCACTAAGGAACACTTCTGCAGTTGGGTGCGCTTTTGCAGAGAACGATGGGCAGCCTGCATCAGCAACTGACTCTATCCACTGACACAGACTGACTGATGGAAACTTCTCACAGTCCTAAGACTTTAAGCCTTGGTACAAGGGTTTACATTAGGCCCTTCACAGAAGAGGAGCCACTTAATCCTAGCATCACACTAGACTTCCTACAAGACAAACCGGGTGTTTTCTCTGTAATCTATTAATTCCCATAGAACAATAAAACAGTACTTTTACATCTCTGCATCCATGTTCATTGTTTTCATGTATAATTGTACATCTGGAAAGATGGGGTGCTTAAGATGGGTGGCAGATGGCACCCCAGTTTTGCTCTAGACAGCACATCATTCTTACGAAGAGCTACTGTGTGCATAGGTCTCTCTGGCAGTCATTTCTACCATGTCATTCTGAAGTGACATGCAGATTTCAAAAAAATTAAAACAGAAAGAATGAGGGGAAATGCCAAAGGACTCTGTGCTTGTCCTCCCAAGAGGAAATTCAAAGGTTTCATAATCTAAATGGAAAGTGACTACGGCTCACACATTTGCCCACATGCTTCTTACTAAATTACTGAAAGGTTTTCTTATTTCTCTGCATTTTGAAATTCTCAAATCCAAGGTATATTTTCTATGTTTTCATACTGAATGAGGGGGGAAAAAAGAGGAAGAAGAAAAACATTCCCAAAAGATTGCATACCAAAAAGCAGAGCCTCCTGTTCTCGGAGATTGATGTATGTTTATGAGGAAAGCCAGCATGCAATTTTCAAAGCCTGCAGGTTCATTGTGAGTTAAAGCATGTGGCCTCCACACAAATCATCCCATCTTTTCAAAATCACTCATCAGAGCTCCTGATTGCCTGCCTCCCTGAGCCTCTCTGTGCTGTTCTGTCCCTGTCAGGTCCAGGTCTGTGTCTGTAGAGGCCAAGAGAGGAAGAAGTCATCAGGCATCTCAATGACTTCTTTTATAATGCCACTCCAGTTCACCCAAAACATTGTTCCATTTGCTTGTCAATTTCCTCTTTGGGCTTTTAAATCAAATTATAAATAAGAAAGAAAACTTCCCTGAAGAATCATGTGTTTTTTTCAGTTTGTACGCAAACGTCTGTGGAGTGTGTATGTGTTCATGTTTGTCTGCGCCAGAGCCCGTGAACACCTAGTGTCTTCACCAATCCCCTGCTGTCTGGTTTTTAAGACATGATCTCTCTCTAAGTCTAATGCTTAAAGATTCTACCAGACTGACCTAACAAGCTCACGGTAATTCTCCTGCCTCTGCATCGCCAGCGCTGGGACTACTGTCACATGCCACCACACAAGGCTTTTCACAGAGGTCCTGGAGATTTGAATCCAGGTCCTTTCGGTGACATGAGGCAAACACTTTACTGACCTGAACTGTCTAATTGTAGCAGGGTATAAAAATGGAGTTGTGTCGTTAGGTTAAAGACTGCAAAACGCTTTTTTTTTTCATAACAAACCACAGTTTTGAAAATGTGTTCATAGCAGCCTTATTTATAATAGCCAGAAGCTGGAAAGAACCCAGATGTCCCTCAACGGAGGAATGGATTCAGAAGATGTGGTATATCTACACAATGGAATACTACTCTGCAATTAAAAACAATGAATTCACGAAATTCCTAGGCAAATGGTCAGATCTTGAAAATATCATCCTTAGTGAGGTAACCCACTCACAAAAGAACACACATGGTATGCAGTCACTGATAAGGGGATATTGACCCAGAATCTCGGAATACCCTAGACACAATTCGCATATCAATAGATTTCTAAGAAGATGGAAGGAGAGACCCCTGGTCCTGGAAAGACTGGATGTAGGGGAACGCCAGGACAGAGAAACAAGAGGGGGTTGAATGGAGAAAAGAGGGAGGGAAGGGGGCTTATGGGACTTTCGGGGAGGGAGGAAACGGGAAAGGGGAAGTGATTTGGAATGTAAATTAAAAAAATAAAATAAAATAAAATAAATAAAAAAAAAAGAAAATGTGTATTCTTTCAAGAAAGCGTGAATAAAGAAGATCATTCAGCCTCAAACACATGTTAACATCTGGCACACTACATAATGCACCCTCAGAAAATGTCTTTGAAAGAGAAAGGCTAGGTGGCTTCTCATTTGTCACCTGCTTGTTGTTGTTGTTGTTGCTGTTGTTACACAGTTGCTCAGCATCAAGTGACTGAGGAGTGCAGACTAATAGTTGAACATGACTCTTGACCTTAATTCTCAAACCAAAATCAGGTCAGGATGACTTAGATAGAGGAATCATTTACCTTAAAATCTCTTGGTTGGTTTGTTCCTTGTCCCCTTGTGTTCCTCCTCACTTGAGATGTGCTAGGGGGGCTTGGACCTGTGAGTTGCCTACCTCAAAGCTCATTTAGCAAGTTGAAGCCAGTGAGCACAGGCCGGCTTTGACTGGAGACAAAGGCAGTAAGGAGGTGGGTTTTCTAGCTCCACATAGCTGAGTACAGGATATGTGCCATGGGGCTGCGCTGACAGCAGATTAAGTGGAGACACTGAGCTGCTGGCCACCTTGGAGGTCCAGGTCCAGGCGGTCAAGAGGCCAGTGCCACACCAGCCAAACAAATGCTGGACTATAGAACAAATGGCACAAAGCTCCTGTGTATAAATTAGCACTTTCCATGGAAGCTTGTCCTTAAGTATTAGGAGTATTAGGAGTAGACCACCCCAAGTAAGGCAGAGCCCACTCAGAACAATCATGGCAGACATCAAGAGGAATGCTAATTGAGCCAGGTAGCATTTCCTTGTGCTAAAGTGTGTTTACATGCTACAATCATTTGCTCTTGAGCTGCAGTGTCTCCATCAGTGATAGAGACAAAGAAAGGATCCCCATGATTGACTCTGTTATGGTTTCACAGGATGAAGCGGAGACTTCATCGTCCCTTCATAGGATGAAGGGACTCAGAGGAAAAGCATGTTACTCTGAGCATGGAGGGAGGTGGATTTTGTGCAGTGCCATAGAAAAGCCACTGGTTCTGTTCCACTTCTGTTGGTAGAACCAACCCCCACAAGAGAGGTAGACGGCAAACAGCCCAGCAAAGCAGATGGGAGGGAAGGTGGAGGACGTTCAGGTGGCGATGGGGCAGCAAAAGGCTACCTGGCCAAAGAACAAGGCTCTAGTATCTATGGTTCCCCCACCCCCAAGTGGCTGAGGGTCAGGAACTGCTACTGCTTGTTGGTAAGAGTGCTGTTGTCACTGTCTGGACAGGAATCCCCATTGCAAGTAGGTGCCCCAGTGGATCATTACAGCTTGGGATGCTGTGTTATAGAAATTAAAATCTGCAACGTATGCTACGATGCACACATGAGCTCCCCAACAATCTGAATTTGATTACGTAGACGGAGATGAGCAAAGATTTCAAACAGGGGAGAAACTAATATAAAGCTACGCGTTAAAATGTGATATATCTCTATGTGTAGATATGTCTAGATGAATGTGCATATATATGTAACGTAAAAACAATTAGAGTTCTGTTGAGAGGTTCACTTGAGAGCTGTGCAGGATAAAAGGTTTAAGAAGTATTTAAACGTGTCATCCTTAATCCCATATTTTCTTTTGTACTAATTCCTGCAAAGTATCAGAGGCCCTGCTCTTAGCTCCAGGAAGCTAAGTGGTCCCCCGAGTGCAATTCTCAGGCAACATTTTATCAAACAGTGAGTCAACAGAGGCTTACTCCCCAGATGATGAGGTCACAAAACACATGTCAGCCTAGTCACCACCTAGAAGAACCTAGGCCAGAACTGTGAGGTCCACACTGAAAGCTGGAAGCAGGATGGAGAAGATGGGAGGAAATATTGCTGAAGCGAATTTGCAACATAGACAGAGTCCAAGAGAAACGAAAACCCGAAACATGTCCCTTGTCAGGAAGTTCTGCCAATCCAAATTCAGGAACCAATGAATTCTGGTAGCAGGACCAACTTACCTTACAGCATCGTACTAGCAAGAGAGGCAGTGGGGGTGGGGGGATGGGACCAGTCGGCTGCCTACAAGCTCACTGATACAGAATTGGGAGAGGATCAAGAAGTTTTCTCTCTGGCCACCCTTCCTGTCTACAAACCATGAATGATTGCTGAGGCATTGCAGTAATGCAGACCTGCAGAGGGAAGAGAGCAAATGTGCTCTCTATAGCTTCCTGTTCTCGGACCTGTCCTCAGAGTGAGTTCTCTTTGGAGGGTTTAAAACTCATCAGGGGTGGGCTTGCATGGTGAGCCCCTCTGCTCTGCAGTGAGTAGGTAACCCTGGCATTGGAAACCTTCTACAGAAGTGCTAAGGAGTCTCATGCAAGCACTCACTGGAACATAGCCCTTCCCTCAGCTAATACAGCACCTAATTTTCTCAAGGTGACTGTCTCACATGTAAACTCGGTATCACAAACCACGGTTAATAAATCAGCTAACTGGAAATGCATACCTAGAAGAGGTCCAAAGGCTTCACTTAACCACCACCACTCTTATAGAAACTTTCAGAGGACTTTTTCCCTTCAGGAAACATGTGTACTCCAAGAGGTAGTTTGAAAGGCGCTGAGAAGCTGTATCATCTGGGCAAGCTATATCACAGTTCTGTGGGCCTCCATTCCCTCATGTATAATGTGGGAATAATGTCAATGATATGTATTTCCCCTCTATTCTTATAAAGATTAAGTGGTGTGTGTGTGTGTGTGTGTGTGTGTGTGTGTTATAGACACATATAGTACCTGACACATTGCTCAGTATGCTATGTAAAGATCAATTTATTATTTCTGTTGTCAAATACCAATTCCCTTATATTATTAATATACTAGAAGGAAAACATGAGCCAAGTCCGCTGCTCATCATAAGAGAAAACACAAAGATTTTGACCATTCAATCAATGGGAGAGGAAATGGAACTTCACTCTGTAATGTCTTTCTATTGGGACATTAATAGAACAGGGCTAAATTTCAATGTATTTGCAAAGTCCTGTGGCCAAGGCTTTCCCTTCAAAGACCTGAGCTTTGCACAATTCTTTTAATGAGCAACTAAGCTACTTATCTGAGCTAAGAAACAGTCATAAAGTCATGGCCAGACCAATGAAGATGCTAAAGCTTTGGGCAAGGGTGCAGAATGAGAGAATCCTGGGTAACATCAGTCCGTGTTGTGGTGTCATATCAAGGGAAGACAGTCCCAGTTGTCACTGTTTATTTTACTCCTTCATAGTATCACTGCTTTTCTCAGGATGGGTTTTAATTAACTGACTACTAGAGTCATCTGCTTTTACTCATAGGCATCAGGGATGTATCAAAACCTTCAAAAAACAAAGCCAATGCAGAATGTTTCTGGAGATTTGAGGACGTATCCTTCCAATGGTGATGAAAGGGAGTAGACAGGGTGAGAAGATGATGTCAGAAGCAAGCAGCCTGGGGTGCAGTCACTTTTCTGTGACTAGTCTGTTCTCTTCAAGTGTATCTTATACACTAGCTTTGGTTCCTGGATGGCAGAAAAGGATCAACCATTCTGTTTGATGGGGGTTATTTTTCTCTCCACAGTCATTAGCATAGCTGAATAATCCTTCGAGAGAGGGTTGCAAACAGCTTTATTAAAAATAAGAGTGACGTCTGAAGATAGAGGGATGTGTATATTCAAAGGCAAGTCATGTTGGCAGAGTAACTCCACATGCTAGTTACACAGAGGAGCTGTATGGCCTAGTATGTTCTAACCAACATCCCAGAATCATCTCCCTCATGGAAAATGAATCCAAGCAGGATGTTTCTAAGAAAGAACTAGCTATTAGGAAAGAATAATTATGAATAAATTATAGCTAAGATCAGTAAGTGTACAGGTTAAATATATGCTCATGTATTAGTCTTTTTATGATAAGTAAGCCTATCCCTATGTGGTAGTTGTGATTTATATACTTAAATAAATACAAATTAACAATTGGAACATACATTTCTGTTTTAAATAAGCCTGATATTTTCTATATTATATGTGTGTATGTATATGCTAACTATAAAATTTAGTTTTTAATTGTCACTCATAATTAAATAAGCATTATATTTAAACTTTCACCTGTCTAGCAAAAATTCTCCTCTTATTTATACCTAGAGTATTCAGCTTTAATATCACTTTGTTGCCATTTATATCCTAGGATATTAACTTTTGAACTTCATTTTCATATCATTATAAACATAGTTATCGAAAATACAAAATTAGGCCTATACTTTTAAATCACCATGTTATCAACTGCATTTAAAAAGCATATTTTGATTTACAGTTGTTTTATTATAGTAAATGAATATCGAATCCATGTATTTGACAAGAATTGGTTAATAAAACAGGGAATGAAACAATTGAAAAGCAAGCTACGACGCTAACATCTGATTTTCCTTTTTTCTTCCTTTACTGGCATCTCACAGCTACGTCTGTCCCCTCTGATTTTATTAATGATAAATTTTTGTCAGAAGAGATATACAAAGAAAGAGATGAAATCGACGTCATAATAAATGGACTTTCAGACCATGCATAATGCATTTCCTTTAATACTGTATTGAAGCTACAGAGCAGTTCTCTCTCTCTCTCTCTCTCTCTCTCTCTCTCTCTCTCTCTCTCTCTCTCTCTCTCTCTCTCTCTCTCTCTTCATTTTCACAGCTGGTGCCAGAGGAGCCCATACATCCAGGTAGCCATCAGAAACAGTGTCAGAGCCCCCAACTCTGTCACTCCCCAATGACGAATGAGATTCCTTTTCTAAACAAATAAGCACTTCAGAGGGATGCCCTTGACAGGGCTGTTAATCCAGAAGGCCTCCCTTATCGCTGCAGAATTCAAGGGCTGAGGCTTCCCAGGATCCCTGCGCTGCCTGCCTCTTGGGCAGCTTGGAAGCACAAGGCACATAACCAAGGTTCTCTGAGAGCAGCCAGCCTCTAGCCTTTCTGCCCAGGCATCTGCCCCTTCCAGATTTAGCCTTCAGATAACTGCAGGTTGCCCTCTTAGAACACTCAAACAATATACTCTATATACACAGAAATTAGTGAGTCTAATGTGCGGATAAAATTTTCATTTTCTCCCTCAGAAAAAAAATTATTGACAACATAGATTCCCTTCCACCCAAGGAAAATCAAAGAATCGGTCTCACACAATAGGTCTGGGTCTCATGGGAACACAAGAAGAAATGAAAACCCCAAACCCTGGCGCTGGGCTGCAGGGCATGAAACATGGAGACTTTCTAGCTCTTATCAGCATTTCATAAATTTCCTACCCAAACTCTCTGGCTCTTGGCTCTGCCTCCCCTGACATCAGACTAAAGGTCAGTGCTTGCTTTACATTCCAGAAGCTATTAGGAATCAGCTCCAGCTTGTATTCCTGCTAAGAATTGACGAGTTGACCTTAATTCACTGAGGTTCAACAAATCTCTCGGTAGCATCTCCCAAAATACTATGTCCAGATGGCAGCTAAGAATCAGGATCCTTTAGGTAGCCTTCCTTCTCTTGGTATTTTAAAAGCATTAACATGTTTTTCTAAAATAGAAGGGAATAGGTAAAAATTCGACTTTATCTCTGTGGATGATGACCTGCTCCCAAGCTGTTCTTACCTTCTTCCTCTGCCCTTCCCGTCGTCCCTCCAGTGTAGCTCCATAAAGATGGAGAAATCATGAATGTGTGTTTTTTCCCATTCACAAACCTAATGCCTTAGGAATTTTAGGAATGACATGGAACAAAGCATATTTGAAAAGCAGTGCATCATAAATTTTAAAATATTCAAAAGCACAGACTAATAAAATAGCGACTGCTGGGTACCTGGAACTGTGTTCTTTCTTTCCTTCTCTTATCTCTGTGCTTTTCTCTTTCCTCCCCCATTAAGAACAAAACACAAATCAAATGGAAATAAAATATCTTGGCCCTGAGAAGATAAAGAGAAAATCAAAACAAACAAAAGACAAAAAAACAAAACTAAAGCCAAGAGGGGAAGACCATTGGAGGTCCTTTCCAGTATATCAAACAAATCATTTCCTCCTCAGACGTCAATTCACTTTCCCCTGACTGTTAAGTTCTGATTTGCATGCTGCCTGAATATTAAATCTTACAACTGTGCAGTTAAGCAAAGCAGAAATGCTGCTTTGTATTTTGCTTCCAATTTTCAAAACACAGAGCACGAACATTAAAGCTTATGATTATTGTTTCTTAGAACAGAAAGTTTGCAACAGTGTTTCAACTCAGCATCCCTGCCTCCCAACTACCATACAAGAGAAGAAACTCAAGTTGGGCTCCCGATTAGGTTACACATATTGCATTGCTAAGAATAAGACTATGGTGAATCTGAGTCCTCTAAGGCTCAAAATCTGTAGGTAGCTACGTAGTCCTTAAACTGGGACTATGGGCCTTTTTAAATATTCTATATAAATGAAACATTAAGTGGACCTTATTGAAATGGCTCAAGAAAATTGCAAAGAAAGTCCATTTTTTAAGCATGCCATAAATGTATATATGTTTGTATCAAATTGAATCAAAAAAATTAAACTGTCAGGTAGGACCTGTCCCTTATGATGTTCACAGACACAATATTAGCGTTCACCTGAGCCATTCCATTAACCTGCACAGCTAACTGAAATTTAAACTTTATTTTATTTATTGTAATCTTATAAAAAGAAAAATGTTTTAGTATCTTAATAGAAACTAAACTAGTAAAGCCTTGCAAACAGCATGCAGGGAGAGTCCAACCTCTCCCAAGCCCAGAACACTTTGTTTTGTGGAAATGTCTCACTTTTGGTAAGTTGTCTTCAAACTTCATGATCCTTCTAGTTGCAAGGCTATAAATGCACAGAGTTATATTTTATATTTATATATGTATGTGTATATATGTATATATATATATGTGTGTGTGTACATATATATACATATGTGTGTATATAAATGTATATATAATATGCTAAATATCTTTTTACTCTGATACAAGACTCAAATCAAAATATTCCTATTATTATGTTATCTTTACATATTAATGGACATTCATCAAATAGGTGAAAAGACATTGTTTATTTTAAGGATTAAAATCATAATATAGTAACTATAAAACAGAGGGATAAACTTAATATTTAGGTATATGTCACTCAATGTTCCTTGCAAGAAGATGGATAATTGTGACGAAAACACTAAGTGCTGTGAAAATGCACCAAAGTCGCCTAAGCTAGATGTCCCGGGGACTCTTAAAGGACAACTGGAAGGGAAAAGAGAACAAGAGGATCTCTACCAGGTTCTCAACCTGTGGGTCGGGACCCCTTTGGCAAACCTGTATCTCCAAAAATATTTGCATTCTGATTCATCACAATAGCAAAATTACTGTTGTAAAGTAGCAATGAAAATAATTTTATGGTTGGGGGTGTGGTCACCACAACATGAGGAACTGTACTAAAGGGTCACAGCATTGGGAAGGTTGAGGACTACTGCTCTGTACAATCTCAAAAGCTCTGGTCTCAGAGATTATTCATAGAACTCATTCCACTTGCAAATAAAAGGTAACACTGAAAAGAAGAGGAGGGAGAAGGAAGGAAATAAAATTTACTTCAGAGTAAATAAATCTGAAATTTAAAAGATGAAAAGTAAAATAAATGTTTCCCGTAAGTCAGGTAAAAAAGAGTTCAAAGTGACACTTAAAAGGGTTTGCTTCCTTTGCGTTTTTAATATAAAAGTAAAGAGATATTGCATAAGACACTTTGTTCTTAAATTTCTAGTCTTAGCTGAGTTAGAGAAATTAAGAGTTATCAAGAAATCTTATTTGTTTCTGAGAATTGCCACGTCTATCTCAAGTGAGTTTACACACAGCCCCTTATCTTTGAGCAAACAAGTGATTGGATGATTATATTGCCATCAATGATGTTTTCCTGAGAACTTAACTAACAAGGAAGCATTGGACTTGAGGCAATAGCTACAGGGTAGTCCCCCAACCTTCTCACTGAGGCATAGTCCTTTATTCAATAATTGGGCATATCTGCCTGGAAATTGCTCTTTATTTTTCTGTTTATTGATGAGGACATTCTGCTAAGAAAGGAGGAGTAGCATTCATGGGTGACTGATTGGACTAGATGCGACTGTCCCACAGAGAGCTGCGTTCCTTGTTCTCCTCCGTTATCTCACCTCTCACCGGACAAATCTATGCAGCCTTTGCTGGCTTATCTTTGCAATAATTAACAGTTCACATTTGGAGCAGGGTCTTCTTTAAAAAAAAAAAGAGTATGTCATAGGCTAGATATTTTAAACATACACCTCAATTTAACCATGGAATTGATTTATAAAACAGATATTGCTTGGCAACTGTCTTTTAATTGTCAGCCTGGACCTAAACCCTGCCGGAAAGCATTCAAATTGATTGTTCTCTATGGTAAATGCGTGAAGTTGATTCAATTGATACCAGAGTCATTCTTAACGTTTATCGTGAAATGAGATCTGTATAGGCCGACAGCATATTGTCATCTTTCTGTGAAAGATCAATTGCAGTCAAAGAGACTTTTCCTTTGTAATTTCCTCCGAAATAAACATGAAATCCTGGATGAGAGACGCTAGACAGGGAAGGCTCCAAGGGCAGTGTATCCTGTACATGAGGTGGGTACTGCCTCCAGGAAACTCAGATTAGAAAAGTCTCTTTAATAATGAAGTCAAATAAACCCTCCACGAGGTAATTCACTTGGCCTTTGTCACTTATACTTTACATCTCATGAGATGTTATTAGGTGACTGAACAGATGAATCAACAAAGATGTTTTCTGAAATCAAATGAGAATTCAACTTTATGAGACAGTATCATTGTCTCTCAGTTAAATGCTTATGAAACAAAACTAGTTTGAAGTTGAAAAGTAATTTAGCAAGGGGAAATAAGCCATAGTTTTCCTATTGAGCCCTGCTTTATGGTGTGATGACATCATAGACCTTTTTTATTCTAGGTGTGTATTTTCCTATCGAATAGTGAAGGCTGCAAAATGATATTTCTCATTATACATGAATGTCATACTTAATTTGGTGTGCTTTCATATTAAAATAAACTCACGTTTTAAAACATAAAGAATTTTTAACACTGAACTTATCCCTAGATATATAGTTGGGGGAGTAGGGACTGAAGAGAATGTTGATTGATCATATTTAGAGAGCATAGTATTTTGGGTTGTCTTAGGAAAACAATCTAGGAATAAGTGACTCCTATCTGAAACTCTGGTATAAGACTGATCTCAACTTTATAGAATTAGCTGTATTTATTTTATTTTATGTGTATGAGTGGTTTTGCCTACATGCACCACATGAAGGCCTCGTACTCTCAAAAGTCTGAAGAGAGTGTCAGACTCTCTGAACCTGGAGTTATAAATAGTTATAAACCACGGTGTGGGTGCTGGGAACTGAACCTCGGTCATCTGTAAGAGTAACAAATGCTCTTACCTGATATCCTACCTCTCCAGCCCCTGAGCTCAGCTTATCAGTGCGGCCCTGCTTTTATAAGCCCCAGGATCTAGAGCTGGTAAGCATGGGTCAAACGGATCAGGCACAGCAAGCGTTTAAGAGTTCTCTTCTGCCCACTGGACTCAACCACCCTATTGGTTTCAAAGACCATGCTTGCTTTCCAACTGAAAGGTAAAACTGACCTTACTGAAAACACAGGACTTAGAACTCCCAGCTGGGTTGGGTCGCTCAGGGGCGGGGGCGGGTTGCTACAGGAGTTGTGAGCACCAAAGGGAAACATTGGAACATCGCGGGGATGGGGGGTTGGGGGTGGATATCAAGTCAGCGCTGAGTTTTCGGCTCTTCCACCGCTGTGACTGAAGGGCTACCCCACCCAACTGTAAAGTCCACCCTGCTACAACTGCACCTTAAGAGTAGCTTGATTTGCTGCAGGTCACTTCTCCAGGATCCCTACCAGTTGCCACCAAGCAGGCTTGCAGCACAAATTTACATCTGCATCGATTGGATATCCATCTGGGGACCTTTCACCTGCCCTCTGTTTGTGTGGCTTCATATCTTTATGACACGGAATGGACAGCGTGGCGCCGCGTTGCTGTTATCCATTAACCATTCCTGTTTTACTAATCATCACTGACTCCATCTTTCTCTGTCCTATCTGTTATTGTCTTCTGAAAAGAGATGTGAGGTTTTCTTTGCCTGCTCTGGTTTACATGACATGATTTGTGTATCTGCCTACAAGAGTTTCTCAAATGAACCCTGTGTATTATCTAACCGCGCTCCCCCCACCCAACCCTTCCTCCTCAGAAGAAAGAAGAAAAGGTTATACATCTGTAAAATGACAGCGCTTATGAAAAATTAGAGTTCGGCCCACATGGCTCCCATCAGACACAAGCTCATCTCCTGTGCCACAGACACTGTTCATTTCCTTGACATCAGACCGCAGTTAAAAACAGGAAGCACCTAATAAATTGCCTGCTCCCTCAAATTAACAAAGCATAAAGAACCTTCTAGGTAATCAATGAGTATTTCTTACTCTAAAAAAAAAAATGCAAGTGTCAAACAGCAGTAACTTCAACATGTGATCACACTTCTCCTATTAAAATGACTTTAAGATGTCAGCCCAACCTAAGTTTGGAAATTTAAAAGCCTGCTCCAGAGAAGGGGTGGAGAAAAAAAAATAGGGCTTTCTTCCTGATTTTCTGTCATGGAGACATCAAGCATTTCAGAGACATGATGAAATTTTATCCTGGAGTCACTACACTGAGATTAGACACACATGTTTCCAAGAAATGATATGTAATACATAACAATTATGTAAGTGTGAGGATTCCCAACATGACACTGTGAGGAATCAATCAGCCCTATTTTCAAATGTGTGGGGGTGGGGACTCTGAGTCTTACGAAAAGATTTTTTTCCTCATCAATATATCTAATTGTTAAGAGCTATTGCTTTTGTGTATTTTAGCCTAGAGTAGATGCCAAGAGTAGGAAACTATGAATCAAAAGGACACTTTCATAAGCTCTATGTTGGATTTAAAAAAAAAAAACAACCAAGTAAATTTGTTGCCATGGCGGGAGGGGTATGTTAAGCAAGCGTGCCCCTCCTCTGCCTAGCTCAATACAAGAAAAGCTGAAATCCTTTCACCAAGAAAAGAAAAATAGCAATTCTAAGAAGGTTTGTCCCCGTCTTTCAAAGTCTTTGAAAATCTTAATTAGGCTTAGATTTCATCCTTGCCCTTAAAACAAGTTCCCAGGAAATGGAACTGTTGGAAATAAAACTTAAGTTCCTGAGTCAAAAACATTCATTAGGAAAACCACATTTCTTCAGGGCAGAATTAGACCACTCAGCTTCCACACAAAAGATCTCTACTCCACTCAGGCACTTCCTTACTCAAGTCTATGCTGCCAAGAGTGTTCTTGTCTTGTGTGTGAGTGACCCCTTCAGGTGCTAGTTTGAAAAGACTGTTCTATATACCAAGAAGCAAAAGCGTTCTTGAGTGCTAAGAATTTATGGAAAGGCTATTCAATAAAATGTTCGAAATTAATCCAAAAAATTGCAGGATAATAATTCCTATTTTTATGATAAAATGTTTTCATCAGTGCATTCAATAATCCATTCATATACAGCCACCAAGAAAGTTTTTGAATGCTACATGCAAGAAACTATGCTACCAATAAGGCAAGCACAAGAGTTAGAACATACTGTCAGATTCTACTTCAAATAACCTCTACGCTGACCCCACAGCTACAGAGAAATCCATTGAACCCTATTATCTGGGACATTCACACCATAATAACAAGAGGCATGATAATGCAAAACCATGGTTCTTTCAGCATTTACTAATCACAAACTGCACAGTTCATAAGCTACCAAACATAATTTCATAATCTTCAGAGTCTCATATATCACCTGAACATAGTACTGACAACTCGGTACAATTAAAATAAGTCTGACTCTGAAAATCGCGTTGTTAATAGTCATGTCTTTAAAATTATGCTCAACTTGAAAAAGCAAACAAAAAGTAAGACAGGGTATTTCTCACTTGCCCAGTTCATAGGAGTAGAATCTGTAGTAGCACTGTATAATAGAGATTTCTGAGGTAATGGATCTCTCCCACAGACGTGGCCTTCCTATGGTGGTGGTCACCAGCCACAGGGACCCACTGAGCACTTAAAACATGATTAGTGAACTAACAAAATTTCACAGTTCATTTAAATGTAGTCACCCGTTTGATGATATCTGTTTTCAATATCACACTGGAAAATGGCCAGTATCTAGAGCAGAGAAAGAAACAATGTCATTCATAGCCTGGTGGTACCAGTAAAAAATGACAAGAGTTTACAGAGTTTCAGGAGGAAATTTCCATAGTCTTTCTTAATATTAGTATTTCAATATTTTCTCTCATTTAGCAACTCCATTGCAAGATTTGTTTTCCATATGATATACTATCGTATTATAAAAGGTATCTATACAAATTAAAATGCTACATTGACCTCAATACAGAGTTGAGTCATCTCTTGTACATTTAGGCAATATCAACACTGTAGCTTTAAGAGAGTGGGGGAAAAGAATATGTAATGTCTTGAAATATGTCTGTAATCGGTGTTTAAATGAAAACTCAAATTCATCAACATACTACATGATATATTTCAGTTTGTGCATAATTTTGGTAGAGTATATCATAAGTAACATTATAGAAATTTAGACAATAAAGCAAAAAAAATCCAGTAATTCTAAATTGTCACCATTTATGGAGTTTTATTAAAGTTTGAAAATGGAAATCACACAGTAACACTATCCGTTCATTTGTCCATATTAAAACTATATCACACATGTCTTCCCACACCAATAAGAACAATATTAACTGAAATTATTTCAGTGTTCCACTGTGCTCGTTACAAAAATGTACTTAGTCTCAAACTTATGGATACCTAGTTTCTTTTCTAATTGTCCCCTATTTATATATACTCTGAGATGAATATTCTTTCAGTTCAGTCTCTGAAATTTTATTAATGGCTGGATAACACCAGGATAAATCTTTACAAGTTGTAAAAGCTTACCGATAGCAATAACTGAACTCTCTTTAAAGCAAGGCTAAAACCAGTGAATCAATATTAGCCATCATTCCTACTAATACAAATAGTATGTTGCCTATAGGAGTAAACGTTATTAAAATGTTCAAGATACTGCTCTCGAGGCATTCATTCAGCCAACTCAATTATTCTCCTCCATTAATCTCAAGGAAGAACTCAAGACAGTGTTTGCAATGGAAATGATTTACTTTCTAGTAATGAATTCCCTCCCCCCACCTCCTCCTCCATCTGCTCTTCCTCCTCCTCCTCCTCCTTCTCCTCTTCCTCCTCCTCCTCCTCCTCTTCCTCCTTCTCCTTGTTTCATGGCTTTTTCAAGAAAACAATTCATTTTTGGTAAAACTCAAATGCAAAGCAGCTGAGCTCATAGCATCACTGTAGTGGATTTCTAGACATAAAAAGGAAGTCACCCATCACAGGACAAAACACAAGGTGCTTTTCAGACACAAAGTGTCAGAGCAAATCTTAGGATACAGCATGTACCCAGATATGGAAGATAATGAAAGGGGAAGAAGGAACCTTAAAGATCAGGAATTTCCTGGATGGCAGGAGAAGGATCAGAATTCTTTATAAGCTGTGTTGAGCTCTGCACTACAGGCAGCTCCATAATGATGCAGCCTTGTTATGATGCAGAACAGAGATGATGCAGAAATAGTCCTGATGGCCCCATCTGGCTAACAAATTCTACCCTCTGTAGTGAAGCCAAAACCAGTACATCACTACCACCCTGGTTATACACACTCTATGGAATATGTGATCAAATTAAGGGAACTGTTAGTTAACAGTGTACATGTTACTTCATTCTATAGGTTGAATCATGTTTTAATTCATCCCTGTTGTGAGTTGTAAGAAACTACTATGTAGATATAGCCTTTCTCATAAGTATCTAAAATGGAGAAGTTGTATTATTTTTCAGATCAAAACTATTTTTAAAAAAGGAAGCACAGGAACTCCTCAGAATGAAGTCATGTCACCCCTTACAGAGCACTCCTGAAGAAATTGAATTCTGTCTGAACCCATCATATATTCTATTGTGCGCTCTGAACTTGCTTTCCCACCTAGGGTCATACCTTCCACTTAGCCTGGAACTCGTCAGTTCTTTAACTGAAGCAGAGATTATTATAAGGCTAATACAGTAATACCAAACCTTCTGAATTACTGAGGCCAAATGACTTCAGGTTACCTTAGACTTATGAATGCAAGTGCAGGAAGACAGGATACAACCAAGCGTGCGCGTGCACACACACACACACACACACACACACACACACACACACACACACACACTCATATACATGTAAGCACCCACATGGTTCACAAAGCAGAAAACTACTGTTAATAATTTAATAGTCAGGGCAAAGCAACAAAATACATCATGCTCACATGGTTTTCTTGTCTAAGCATATTGTTTCATTATTTTCATTATAGTCTGTAGTAAAGCAAAGAACTATATGTGTCTGTCTCTAGGCACGCAAAGTAGCAAAGTAACAATATAAGATGTGTTCTAGTAAGGATTTTCTTTT